>BPLR01017482.1:0-98283 GCA_021605095.1 Caerostris extrusa
CGGTAGGATTCCAACCTGAAGCCGGTTGTACCAAAGGCCAGAGTCGCTAGTCAATTGGCCATCAGGCCACCCATTTATACGTAGGCATTAGTGATAGGCAGGAATAAAATCTATTCAACATGAATTATACGAAAGTTCTTATGATTCAAATTATTTGTCTGAAAGGATTCCACTCAACGACTTTCTCGATTGAAACACTCCCAGAATTCCATTTGATCACTTTTAATGGTGTAATATAGAAAAAATTGCGAATGTTCATTCAATATATTCGTAACATTTTGAATTTCTTTTTAGATTATTTTTATTTATCGTTTTTCAAAAGAATTTTATTGTTTGCTAAAATTCGCCTTTTATTATTTACGTTAAAACGATATTAAAATCAATAAAAGATAAAATATATAATAGGAGATCTTACAAGTTTCTTTCTTTTGCAACAAAAATATAAAGTGAGAGGAGACAAAAGCGAATGACAACAAAAAGTTAAGATTCTTCAATGGCGCGACAGCCCTAAGGTGTTCTAAGACCTTCTGCCTAGTAGATTTCAAAACATAAAGCTTTTTGCTTCTTTTTACAGGGTAGAGTTGTCAGTCAAGTAGACCAAAGTCCTATGGTTTAAGTAGATTCCGAGCCCATTCAACCATTCATTGAATTGCCGAGACTCGAACACGAAACCTGTGGTTCTGAGCGCCAGAGCACTGATCATCATTCCCCTGTCTTATTACATCGTCATCATCAGAGGCGCAGCCCTAAAAGGTGTGTCAGGACTTTACCTACGGGCAGATTCAAGACTTGAAATGTTTTCTTTTTACGGGATACAGTTGTCAGCCCTAAAACACTACTAGACAGAGAGTTACGGTTTAAAATGAATTCCAAACCACTACAAGCATTCATGACACCGCCAAGATTCGAACCCAAAACCTGTACTACATACCTGCTTAACATATCTGCAGACAAAAAATATTATTATTAAAATCAGGATAAAGAATTTTCCTTTAGATTTAAATTTTAAAAATTTTTCCGACACTAAATTTCAACAATGAATTCTTTTTTAATGTTATCATTTATATAACATCTAAATTAAAATAATGAATAAACAAAGATATACAGTAAATTAACAACAAAATAAACAAAGATATATAATATTAAAATAATCAATAAACTTCTTCTTAAAACTAATTACTTACAGAATTTTATGTGTATCTATGTTTTTCTAATTTTATTTAATTCACTGTATTAAATTATTTTCTCACTCTGTTCTTTCTCAACTTAAAAAAAAATATATTTAAAAATAATATATTAATTGAATTTTCATAAGGAAAAAATAAAAGCAATTGATTTCCGCATTTAAATTACTCTATTCACATTTGTTACTGCAAAATATTAAAATTCATCTTAAGTACAAAAAAATAAATAAATAATATAAAATAAATAAATAAATGAAGTATTTTAATGAGTTTAAAAAGTAAAAATACTGTCAATGATACCCCAATTGTTAATTTTAATCATAAAAACTGATCCAGTTTAAATGAAAAGGAATTTAAGTAAAAAAATATAAATAAATTAATCTTTCCTCCTCACTCTAATGCTTTTTAACTCCTGGATTAAAATCGGTTTAAAATAATTTTTAAAATGAATTAGTTGTTTTTAAATTATAAATTAGCTACTTTGATTTGATACTACATGTCAAGAAATATTATTTAAACAGCTTTTATCTGAAAAAGAAACACTATTGAGATTGAACTCTTCGATGCGTTTTATTTGTTTTGAAAATAAAGCTTAATTTGATTTCTTTTTCACTTTTTGCAAAGCTCATTATGCGACTTAAAAGTTAAGTGCTCTGAATCTGTGAGTGCTTTTAAAGCAAAAAGCTTTTGCAAACGATCTTAGACGTTCCTTCTTTTTTTCTATTTATTTATCGTTTTTTTAAAAGCATTTTTATCGTTTTCATTATACTCACCTTTTATTATTTACATTAAGACGATATTAAAATCGATAAAAGGTAAAATATTCAATAGGAGATCTTACAGTTGCTTTTTTTTTTGCAACGAAAAAAAATAAATAAAAAAGGGGAAGAGACAAAAAGGGTGGGGGTGGGTTGGAATGAAGGACACTAAAAGGTTAAAATTCTTCAATGGCCGGACAGTCCATGGTGGGCTAAGGTCTTCTGCCTGGTAGATTTAAAACATAAGATTTTTTTTTGTTTCTTTTACAGGGGGGTTGTCAGCCCTACGCCCAACAGTCATATTAGACCGTCATCTACGGTTTAAAGTAGATTCGGGACCACTACAAGCATTCATGCCACCGCCGGGACACGAACCCGAAACTTGTTGTAAAGAGTACCAAACGCTAGTCATTCGGCAATCAGTGAACTAAAAATAGTTAATATTAACTTATTAATTAGTTAATATTAATTATTTATTTAAACTATTACATAATTAACTATTTATTTTATAGATTAAATAAATAGTTTTTTTATTTTACAAATGTAAAATAAAAACTAATCATTTAAGAGAATTTTATGCATATCTATGTTTTCATTAATTTTCATTAATTCGCTATATCAAATTCTTTGTCAGTTCTTTCCCAACTTTAAAAAAAGAAAGTATTTAAAAGTAATATATTAATTGAGTTTTCATAAAAAAAAAAATAAAAGCAATTGATTTCCACCAAATAAATTAATCTATTCACATTTGTCACTGCAGAATATTACAATTCTTCTTAGTACAAAAAATAAATAAATAAATAAATAAAAATGATAAAATAAAGTATTTTAATGAGTTTAAAAAGTAAAAGATAGTATCAATGATACCCCAATTGTTGATTTTAATCATAAGCGATCCAGTTTAATTGAAAAGCAATTTAAGTAAAAAAAATATAAACGAATTAATCTTTTCTCTCACTCTAATGCTTTTTTACTTCGGGATTAAAATAGGTTTAAAAAATAATTTAAAAATGTATTAGTTGTTTTAAATCATAAATTAGCTCCTCTTCTTGCGATTACATGTCAAGAAAAATTATTTAAACAGCTTTTATCTGAAAAAAGAGCACTGTAGAAATTTAAATGTTTGATACGTTTTATTTATTTTGAAATAAAATTTAGATTTCTTTTTTCACTTTCGCAAAGCTCATTATACGACTTAAAAGTTAAGTGCTCTGAATCTGTGAGTGCTTTTAAAGCAAAAGATTTTCAAACGATCTTAGACGTTCCTTCTTTTTCTATTTTTTTTATTTATCGTTTTCTAAAAGTAATTTTATCGTTTTCATTATATTCACCTTTTATTATTTACATTAAGACGATATTAAAATCGATGAAAGGTAAAATATTCAATAAGAGATCTTACAGTTGCTTCCTTTTGCAACAAAAATAAATAAATAAATAAATGAATACAATGAGAGGAGACAAAAAAAATTGGGGGAAAGCGAAAGGCACTAAAGGTTAAAATTCTTTAATGGCCCGACAGCCCCATGGTGGGCTTAATAGGCCTTCTACCTAGTAGATTTCAAAACATAAGAATTTTTGTTTCTTTTTTACAGAGCAGAGTTGTCAGTACTACGCCCAATAGTCTATTAGACCAGGACCTATGGTTTAAACTAGATTCGAACCACTTCAACCGTTCATTGAATTGCCGAGACTCGAACACGAAACCTGTGGTTCTGAACGCCAGAGCACTAGTCATCATTCCCCTGTCTTATTACATCGTCATCATCAGAGGCGCAACAGCCCTAAGGTGTGTCAAGGACTTCTACCTACGGGCAGATTCAAGATTTGAAATGTTTTTCTTTTTACGGGATACAGTTGTCAGCCCTACACACTGCTAGGCAGAGACTTACGGTTTAAAGTGGATTCCAAACCACAACAAGCATTCATGACACCGCCAAGATTCGAACCCGAAACCTGTACTACATACCTGCTTAACTATCTGCAGACAAAAAATATTATAAAAATCAGGATAAAGAATTTTCCCAGATTTAAATTTTTAAAATTTTTCAGACACTAAATTTCAACAATGAGTTCTTTTTTTAAAGGTTATCATTTGTATAACATATAATTTAAAAATCAGGTACCTAAAAATGTAAAATAAAAACTAATTACTTACAGAATTTAATGTGTATCTATCTTTTTTCTAATTTTATTTAATTCACTGAATTAAATTCTTTGTCAGTTCTTTTCCAACTTTAAAAAAAAAGTATTTAAAAACAATATATTAATTGAGTTTTCATAAGGAAAAAAAAAATAAAAGAAATTGATTTCCGCAAATAAATTAATCTATTAACATTTGTTACTGTAGAATATTACACTTTTTCTTAAATAAAAAAAGAAAAATAAATTAGAAAAATTAAAAGATAAAGTATTTTAATGAATTTAAAAATAAAAATACTGTCAATGATACCCCAATTGTTAATTTTAATCATAAACGATCCAGTTTAATTGAAAAGCAATTTAAGTAAAAAATTAAAATTAATTAATCTTTTCCTTCATTCTAATGCTTTTTACTTTCTGGGATTAAAATAAGTTTAAAAAATAATTTTAAAATAAATTAGTTGTTTTAAACCATGAATTAGCACCTCTTATTGCTACTACATGTCAAGAAAAATTATTTAAACAGCTTTTATCTAAAAAGAAACACTGTAGAGACTTAACAGTTCGATACGTTTTATTTATTTTGAAAATAAAGCATAATTTGGATATCTTTTTTCACTTTCGCAAACCTCATTATACAACTTAAAAGTTAAGTGCTCTGAATCTGTGAGTGCTTTTAAAGCAAAGCTTTTCAAACCATCTTAGACGTTCCTTCTTTTTTTCTATTTATTTATTTATCGTTTTTTAAAAGCAATTTTATCGTTTTCATTATATTGTCCTTTTATTATTTACATTAAAACGATATAAAAATCAATAAAAGGATAAAATATTCAATAGGAGATGTTACAGTTGCCTTCTTTTGCACCAACAAATATAAAGTAAGAGCAGACAAAAAAGGGGGCAAGGAGGACACTAAAAGTTTAAAATTTTATGTGTATGTTTGATTTTTTTTTTTTATTATTATTTATTATGCAGAATGATTATAATTAAGGTCCCACTTTCAAAATGTTGCAAAAAAAAAAAAAGAACCATAATGGGTTCAAATTTGAACTGAAGATTCTTGAAGAAGGGGGAAATGGTACGGCATCAAAAAAAGTTCCATAAAAACGAAAGCTGTAAGCGGCATAAAGGAAGTGAATACGACTGCCAGTGATATTCTGAATCGAAACGACAACGTATTTGGTCATGAGTTGCACATTAAACCAACTATAGCGTTCAATGTGCTGGATTGTTCGTGTTTTTGACGGAAAAAAGGACTTCCAAGTCATTCAACAGTTGTGAGACTGTGAGTAGAAAGCCCATCAACCACGGCAATATCATACCAAATTGGATGGGAGAAATCGGTGGAACATTTTTTATTTTTTTTTTTTTTTTTTTTTTTGTGGTCACACCGTTTCCCTCTTCTTCAACTATCTTCAGTTCAAATTTGAACTCATTGTGACGAGTGGTTCTTTTTTTACAGCATTTTTAAAGTGGAACTTTAATTATAATCATCCGTATTTCACATATCTGAAATTTGGCACAAATTTAAACAAAGAAATCTACAACAGTGAAATATGTTTATAATGAATATTGCAATTGCACTTTCTGGTGTCGTTGTGTAAAAATTAATAGTTATACATGTAATAATCGAATGAATGAATTAAATGGATTTTTAAAAAATATAGTTAAAAAAAACTATTTAAAAAATTATTAAATACTTAGCCCAAACAATTGAAAAGCAACTATATAGGTTAATTTATGCAAAGAGGTAATTTATGGTAATAATTGTTAACGGTAAAGTGGTAATTTATGGAAGTATTTAAATAGGTCAATTTTTATAATTATGTAATTGCAAACTTATTTAATATGGAAAATTATGTGAAATAAGGAAATAAAGGTAAGAGATAAATGAATACCATTCTTTTTCTTAGTATTTAATTCAGCGTTTGGGAACAAACTACTATCAAATTTCTCATTTAAAAATCCGTAATCTACGATTAAAATTCGTAACCCATTCATTATCATGAACGAGATTGGACTGTCAAGCTTTTCTGATCAAAAAAAACAATCGTGGGTGGTCTGTTGAGAAAATAACTACCGAATAAGGAGTATTTCACTTCTATTTCTTTCTTTTTTAATTTTGAGGTAATTCCTTTTTATTTTCAGATCCTCAAACACCATGGCATTTCAGAGGACAATAGATACAAAAAAAAAAAAAAAAAAAAAAAAAAAAAAAAAAAAAGGTAAAATACAACCTCAAGCCAGTTTCCGTTTTAGCTGGTGATGTAATTTTATTTAACTACATCACCAGCTAAAACGGAAACTGGCTTGGTGGTTGTATTTTACCTTTTTTTTTTTTTTTTTTTTTTTTTGTATATTTTGTATACATTCGCCATTAAAAAATTTTTAAAGTTGAACATTTTAAAAATTATGTTAATACTGATGTATATCCGAAAAAATTTTGTTGCATGTTTTTAAATATCCATATTTGTTCAAATAAGATATTTAAAGAATTTACGCGTAATCGTGAAAAATTTAACTAAATAACTTGTGAAGTCTGTAGGTTTCAAGACCTCACTGTGGCACTCACACACACACATTAACCATAGTGCATGCCTATTTATAGTGAGCCACATGATCGTGATCTGTTCATTTCTGCTCTAGATTTTGTTACATTTTTTTATTCTTTTCATATTAATAAGGTTCTTTTTTCATTTTGTTACCTTTTTTTTTTTTCTATTAAGGTGCTTTTTTTTTTCTTTTCAATTGCTGGGCACTTTCAAACTCTACTTTTCGAAACATTTTAACCACTTTGCGTTTGTCATCATTTAAGGTCTTCTCTAATAGCAGTCAAAGTTCACCTCATTATTTTAATCCGTCCTATTTGTAATAAAAAAACAAGCAACATCAAACAAAGTGCTGATATTTGCCAAGCAATTACCAGGATACGTGTATTTGTTTACACTTTGCAGCCAGCATAATCACCGGTTAATCACAAACACACGATTCCTGCAGATCCTAACCCAACCAAATCGTCAACCGCCATCTTTATCAGTCCGCTATCAGTCATGTTGCCATTCTCGGACACATAAATTACGGGCAAATTGCCAGGGACGTCACATGCGTCGCACTGGAGGCCATTGATCAAGATCTCGATAGGGAAGGCAGACGACTTCTCGGGTCACGAAGGCAAAAGGCGTCTTCACATAATTCCGGATTTCGGCAACATCCCCCTAAATGCTTCGGGGACATTTTATGAGAAGTAAGGGGATCTTTAAGCACCCCTCGGTGAGTGTTCTTGACAAGGTGTTGCCGTCGAACCTTGATTGCACGTCTTGTAAGCGGCAAGATTAGCCTGGTGGTTAAAATCGTTTGGGAAGATGGATGTTATGCGAAATTTGCAGAGGATGTTATTGGAGGTCGATAACATCCACATGTTTTGTCGTACTGTTATCTGAATATATGAAATAAACTGGTGAATTTAGATAGTACAGTACTTAAGCACGCAGTATTAAGGCAGTTAAGATAGTACTGCACAGACCACAACCGGCTTCATGATGTCCCCATTTTACTTAAAAGTACTTGTACTTGCCTTGCATTGGAAATAAAAAAAAAATTATATTAATTAAATTTTTATATTAATTAAAATTTTTATATTAATAAATTATTTAAAATTTTTATATTGGAACAAAATTTTAAAAAAGATTTTAAAATTTTGTAGAAAAAAATTAAAACAGGGAACATATTTCAGAAAAAAAAAAAAATGTAAGCAATTAAATCAGGGGTGGCCAACCGCTGCCCCCTTGAATATTTTTCCGGCCCGTGAGATGTATCACACTTTACAAAATGTATTTATTTCATAATGGCCAAAGTAGTGAAAACCGATGTATTAAAAAAAAATACATTATGCGTGCCTCATCTATTCAGAAATTAATAGTCGGAATGATGAGAAAAAATTAACTTTGATTTTAAAATAATATTCTTGTGAATATAGGACAGATATTACCTGTTTTATTGATGAGTTTACAGTTATGAGTTCACAGAATAATTAAATTATATCATTTTTAGATACTCATAGTTGATTGTTGATAGCACAGCAAAACCAGACTCTTAGTTGAAGTTGTTAGCGCTTTTAGTTCAACACCTGCTAATCTTGTTTCCTAAAAAATGAAATTGGCCCAACACAAAACACGCTCAAATATAACGGACGCTCACCTACAACACCCATTACGATGTGCAATTACCCAAATTGAGATCGATTTGCAAAATTTAAATGATAGAGTGGAGAAACACATATCGCAAAAGTAAAATAAGTATTTTTTAATGATTTCATTTTTTTATCTCGTTTATATTTATATATTTCTTATATTATTTATATTATTATATATTTGTATATTATTATTATTATTTTATTATTTTTTATAGTGTTACATATTTCATTACAATGGGCGTTTAGTGTCCTTATTATTATAGTATCTATGTTTACATGTAAGAATAATAGTAAACACAATAGTAGCTCATTCTGTTTCAATTTTTCACTATGCCTATAGTGGATTTAAATCTGATATGGGGATATATAATTTTATATGCGGCCCACGAAGTTATGATGCATTTCCAAAGTACCCGTAAGATCATTTGGGTTGGATTTAAATGACAGAAAAAAATATTTCGTTCAATGTTTTTATTTTATTTTAGTCTAAATCAGATCTTCTGTTATGAAAGTACTAGACTTCGTGCTAGAATTCCTACCTGCGTATTTTTTTCGACATTTATTGCCAAAAACGTGTTCTT
Source organism: Caerostris extrusa (assembly GCA_021605095.1). Lineage (NCBI taxonomy): Eukaryota > Metazoa > Arthropoda > Arachnida > Araneae > Araneidae > Caerostris > Caerostris extrusa. The sequence continues at coordinate 8,855 of BPLR01017482.1, forward strand.
ATTTAAAATTGCGTTAAACAAAGTAGATGTTGATATTAAATATCATTTTATAATTAATGTAAAATCACTTAAAAAAGCATACAATTAAACCACAGAAAACATAAACAAAATTGAAAGGAAAAGTCTATTCTTTTTGCCAGAGCATCAATATAATACATCGTTCCGAGCAATTTAAATAGAAGGGATAAAACATAGCTAAATCATTTGGTTTTCCACATAAATTGTTTTAAATTAATCAGTAATATGAAAAACCAACAATATTTATAAATAATAGAGGCATTAAGTAGGTGCAAATCTAATATATATTTATATAAAACTCGGTACCACAGATTTCCGGTTCGAGTTCCGGCCGTCCCATGGAGTGTGTAGTGTTTGTAGTGGTTCGAATTCACTTTAAACCGTAGGCCCCGGTATAACAGGATCGTAGGGGGTAGTGTTACTCGTGTCTGCAGCATATTTTCAAGCTACACGTGCCCCCTGGGTAGTACTAAATGAGCAACAGCGGACCAGCCCTTTCTTATGCCTTAAAGATTAACTGTCTCTTATTGCCAGTTGCATTAGAACAACAAATATATATATATATATATATATATATATATATATATATATATAATGTGTGTGTGTATCTATAAAAAATTTAATCATAATTGACATTTGAAGTGTTTTAAATTTTTAAATATCTTCCTTATATTTAATTCCAAATGATAAAAGCCACATCAAACCATTAACAACAGGAACAAACACATAAATATTTAATTTATTCTATTATGGCAAAGCAAGAAAAAAATTCTGAATAGATAAATAAGAAGAGTTTATAATGTAGACTATAAATTATATAATTTCATAACAGCCTAATTAATAAGCCTGTATAATTTAAAACGAACAAAAACAGCATTAATAAACTATTAAAAAAACACAGTTTAAAGTTTTGCTATTTTAATATCACACCTGCACCTAAAAACAAAAAAAAAAAAAATCGTTCTAAATATGATTATTTAAAATGCTTAGAAATAATTTATAGCATCTAAACAAATGAAAGCAAAGAATCATTGCAGCATCAGAATTTTAAGTTTATTTTATAGCTAATTTGAAGTAAAAAAAAAATTATTACTTTGTTTAAGAAGAAAAAAAAAAAAAAAAAATTAAAATATTGCTATTGTTAATTGTGGAAGACATAAAAAATATTATATCCTAAGAACAAAATTGGGTCTCTAAATATACTTCGCTTTTTTGTCATTAGCACACCACAAATTCAAATTCATTTATGATCCAAACTCTTAGTATTTTTTTTTTTATTTATTTTTTATTTGTATTATATTACCATATTTTTATTTCATATACACTTAAAAATTATCTTAAAATGAACTCGCCTGGATGACGTGGAAGGCGTGATCAGGTGGAAGTGGTATTTAACCGAATATTCCATGCCAAGGCGGGTTGAATTTTGCGCGCCAAAGGTCAACTCGTTATTGACAGGTGGTCATAATGTTTTGGCTATTGAGTGTATGTTACTATATTTGGAAAAATTTGTAAACAACAAGTTGATAAGCTTACCATGTAAATAACATATTGATAAGCTTTACCATATAAGCAATGTTGAACATGTTGATAAAAAGCAGAAGATTCTTTACAAAAGTTTTAACAGCACAATTATACAATGAAAAAAATTTAAATTCTTACTTAATTAATAAATAATTACTGAAAATTCTTCCTTAACTTTTGGATACTCATAAGATTAACTTTTTCATTGGACTTCTAACTGTAATATTTTAAATTTTTGAGAAATACAGACAAATAGATAGACATATATAAGACAATAGATAGGCATACATATATACACATAGATAATTTGCTATACAAAAGAGAAATTCATTATAAATCGTAAACATACATATATATATATTTATTTCCATAGTTTTTCCTATGATTTTCTTTAGTTTATTACTATTATTGTTAAATTATTACATTTTTTTTTAACAAATTCCTCTTTCATTTTCAGAAAAGTGTTGTATTCTAAGCAACCTCCCTAATAATAAACCAAAAATAAAAATAATAAATATATCTCATTTCTCAGGTTTAATTTTCCATTTTCTAAAATAAATAAATAAATAAAAATAAGTAAAAATTAAAATATTCTAATGTAATATATAATTTTTAATTAATATAATAATAATTCTAATGTAATATATAATTTTTCTAATGTAATATATAATTCTTCTAAATGTAATATATATTTTTTTAGAAATATTGGCAAATAGACAGACATACACACATAGATAATTTGCTATGCACATAAGACATTTATATTTATTTATTTTCATATTATTTTTATATATATTGATTATCTTACTTATTTATTTTTTTATATTTATTGATTTATTATTTATTTATAAATATCAATTTTATTTAAGACATATATGCATTTGCTATGACCAGAAATTCCTTACAAATAATAAATCATATTTCTATATACACTTAGATATTTATTTTCATAGGTTTTTCTATTTATTGATTATCTTAGTATATTACTATTATTGTTAAATTATGACATTTTTTTAACAAATTTTTAACAAATTACTGTTTAACAAATTACTTTTTAAACAAATTAATCATTCTAACCAACATTTTAATAATAAATCAAAAAATAAAAACCAAATATATGTTTCTCATTTCTGAGGTTTAATTTTTCGATTTTCTAAAAAATAAATAAATAAGTAAAAATTAAAATATTCTAATGTTATATATAATTTCTAATTAATATAATAATGATGCTAATGTAATATATAATTCTTCTCAATGTAATATATATTTTTTTAGAAATACAGGCAAATAGACAGACATATGCACACAGACATATACACATAGATCATTTGCTATGCACAGAAAGAGTCATTATAGATTGAAAATTATATTTTTATATACATTTATATATTTCATTTTCATAGTTTTTTTTTATATTTATTGATTTATTATTTATTTATTAATGTTAATTTTATTTAAGACATATATGTACAGATCATAAATCATATTTTTATATACACTTAGATATTTAATTTCTTCTATTTATTGATTATCTTAGTGCATTATTATTATTGCTACGTTATTACATTTTTTTTTAAACAAATTCATCTGCATTTTACAAAAAGTGTTGCATTCTAAACAACCTCCTAATAATAAACCAAAAATAAAAAAATAAATATATATTTCTCATTTCTCAGGTTTAATCTTCCATTTTCTAAAAAAAAAAATTTCAAAATAAATAAATAAAAAGTAAAAGTAAAATTTTCTAATACAATATATAATTTCTAAATAATATAATAATAATTCTAATGTAATATATAATTCTTCTAATTGTAATACATATTTTTTAGAAATACAGGCAAATAGATAGACATATTTACACTCAGATATATATATATATATATACACATAGATAATTTGCTATATACAGAAAGAAATTCATTATAAATCGCAAATTATATTTTTTATATACATTTACACATTTATTTTCATAGTTTTTTCTATTTATTGATTATCTTAGTGCCCGCCTTGAATATTTTTGCGGTCCATGAGATTAATCACCCTTTTACAAAAATATATTTATTTTATAATGGCCAAAGTAGCGGAAACCAATGTATTAAAAATATACATAATGAGTGCATCTTTATATTCAAAGATTAACTGTCGAAATGATGAGAGAAATTAATATTCTCGCGAATATAAGACAAATATTGCCTGTTTTATTTTGAGTAAGCAAAATAATTAAATTATATTCTGCGAACTCATGAGGCGAGCGCAAGTTCTATGTTTCACTTTAAGTGATCTCATTGACCATCCCTAGATACCATAGTTGATTGTTGATATCAGAGCAAACCAGACTCTTTGTCGAAGATGTTAGTGCTTTTAGTTCAACTTACGTTTTTGGTTTTTCGAAAATGAAATTAACCAAACACAAACACGCTGAGACATAACGGACAGTAACCTGCAACACGTATTACGATGTGCAAATACTCATATTGAGATTGATTTGCAATAGTTAAGTTGAAGAGTGGAGAAACACATATAGCACTAGCAAAATAAATATTTTTTAATGATTTCATTTTTTTTTTTTTATTTCGTTTATATTTATATATTTTTTGTATTTCATTTTTAGTGTAATATATTTCTTTACAATGTGCGTTTCGTATCATTATTATTACATTATTTATGTTTACATGTAAGAATATCAGTAAACACTATAATAATAACTCATTATGCCTTTATTTATCACTCCAAAAAAATGTCTATAGAGGGTCTAAATCTAATGTAGGGATATATAATTTTTTATGCTGCCCGCCGAGTTATGACACATTTCCAAGGTGGCCCTGCAAGATCATTTGGGTTGGCCACCTCTATTTAAACATATTACTATTATTGTTAAGTTATTATTTTTAAAAAAAAAAAAATTCCTCAGCATTTCAAAAAGTGTTGCATTCTAAGCAACATCTTCATAATAAACCAAAAAATAAAAAATAAATATATATTTCTCATTTCTCAGGTTTAATTTTCCATTTTCTAAAAAGAATAAATAAATAAAAATAAAAATAAAAAATAAACAAAAAAAAAAAACTTAGTAGTTAGAAAATTCCCCCATCCCTTTTTCAGAATATATTTTATTTTTAGCTGCGCTTTTTATCGTCATTCACCCTCAAATTAGATATCTTTATTATTATTTATTTTTTGCAGCCATTTTTTTTTTCCCCTACTAAAAACGAACGCACGAAAAAGCAGAGTGTGAAATAAAAGTCCAATTCTTGAGGAGGGAGGGAACTTTTGTGGGGGGGGATTCGGAATGGTTCTTGGAAGACAATTTTTAGTTCATTTTCGACTGTTTTTTGAAAGAAGAAGAAAGAAAGAAAGAAAAGAAAAGAGAAAAAAATTGCATTTTTATTTTCTCATTTTTCAGCAAAGCCCATGATTGACATGGCATGAATGCGGCTCTAATGAGAATCTTCTTCCAAAAAGGCACGACTCTGAGATGAGACGTAAATAAATGGACTCTTTATCACGCGGACTGATACACGAAAGGCGGGTGGCAAAGAGGCAGAAAAAAAAAAAAAATTCGAACAAAACCAAAAAAAAAAAAGAAACCAGCACGACGAACGGAGCTGCAAAAGGAAGGAAAAAAAATAATAATAACAAGTTTAATTTGTGTGTTTTTCTTCCTCTGCTTCGTATTTCATTTTTTATTCGGTTGTTCGTGTCAGGTGAAATAGTTTTTCTTGTTATTTTATTTCTCCTTCTGTCATTTAAACAGATAAAAAAATAAAAAGTAGTTTTTGATATACTTTTTAGGTATGCAATGAATAAAATTTATGACGTTTTTTTCTAATTTCAGCGCACTCTGTCAAGAGAAAGTGATACTTTTCGTGTTGTCATTTCATAATGCGATGTAATTTCCATATAACCCAGCGCTATTTTTATCAAATTCCAGAGCTGCATTTGTTTGCAATTGGATTTAAATAAGGTTTTGTAGCTCTTTCTTATTTATGTCGACAGTGAATTTCATGAAAAATATTCTGTGGAATACCAGAAATCCTATTCCTATTTTTCTACAGGTTGAAAAATGTATCATTACGTTGTATTTATTTTTTGAGATACACTACGCTTTTATTTTAAACACATTTATTTGAAATTTAAATGAGTTTTGGTAAGTTCTTTTTTATCGATAATGAATTTCAAAAAGAACTGGCATTTATTTTCATACAATATGCATATTTTTTTTTTATCAAATTCAGAATTATTTGTTTGTGATATAAATGAGTTTTGTAGTTCTTATTTTATTGTTTTGTAGTTCTTGTATTTATCTCGACAGTGAAATTTTGCAAAAATATTCTGTAGAAAGACACAGTTTGAAAAAAAGTAATATTACATCATATTTTTGTGATAATTTTCATACAATATGCATATTTTTTTATCAAATTCAGAACTGCATTTGTTTGCAATTGGATTTAAATAAGTTGTGTAGCTCTTTCTTATTTATTTCGGCAATGAATTTTTCAAAAAAATTTGATAAACAGTATAAGGTGGAAAATTTGTTATAATATTTTTGTAATATTTATGCATAACAAAACTACCATTTTTTATCAGATTCAGAACTGGGATTGTTTGGAATTGGATTTAAATAAGTTTTGTAGCTTTATCTCTTGCATTTAGTGAAAAATATTCTAAGAAACGACACAGATTGAAAATGTATTATTATATCATATTTTTGTGATGATTTCTATTCGATATGCTGGCATTTTTTTAAATCTAATTCAGAACTGCATTTCTTTGCAATTGGATTTAAATAAGTTTTGTACTTCTTTCTTTTTTTATTTCGACAGTGAATTTTGCTAAAAATATACTGAGAAATAGTATAAGTTGGAAAATGTGTTAATATATCACATTTTTGTGATAATTTTCATACACTACGCTGGTATTCTTTTTTATCAAATTCAGAATTGCATTTAGTTGGAATTGGATTTAAATCATTTTGTAGCTATTTCTTATTTATTTCGACAGTGAATTTTTGCAGAAAATATTCTGAGGAATTGCATAGGCTGAAAAATGTTTTATTATATCACGTTTTTGTGATAAATTTCATATAATATACTAGTATTTTTTTTTATGAAATTCAGAGCTACAGTTATTTGGAATTGAATTTAAATAAGTTTTGCAGCTCTGTCTTATTTATCTCGACAGTGAATTTTTGCAAAAAATATTTTGTGGAATGGAATTCGTTGAAAAATTTTATATTATATAATATATTTTTGTGATAATTTTCATACAAAATACTAGTATTCTTTTTTAAAATCAAATGCAGAACTGCATTTATTTGGAATTGGATTTAAATAAGTTTTGTACTTCTTTCTTATTTATCTCGACTAAACAGTGAATTTCCAAAAAATATTCTCAAAGTTTCATTTGCACACGCTAAAACACTCATTACAAAGACACTCACTACAAAGACACATATAATATTTAACACAAAATTTGAAGTATGAGGAATATAATTAGAGTTTGGGTGTAGAACCCCACTTTTGAGACAAGAGCGCAGGATTGAGCAAAGAAGCGCAGGGTTCTGTTGAATATACTTCTTCAAGAGTGAGAAAATTAATTCCAACTAAACGTTTCTGGGCAGGAGCGTAGGGTTGCACTATACTTCCTCTCGGGTGAAAGTCGATTGTTTAACTGATCATTTCCCTTGAACGCCACAAGGGGGACCTCTTACCAGCTTGTCGGAAGAAGCATAGTTACACTAATAATTAATCAAGCATTTAAAATAGCATACTGTTCAATTCGTTCGTAAATAAATTTTGAAATTACTTTAACCATTTGTTTTTTTTATTAAATAATTTATTCAATATTTGCTTGATTTTTTTTTTTTTTATTTATTAATAAAGTATGAGAGAGGAAGAGATCTGCTAAATAGCTCTTTGAATTTCTGATTCAGGGATATTTGGTTCAAATCATGATAAGTTACGCCAAATGTGAAACTTCTCATCTCTGCTGGAAATGGACATCTTTGGCCGAAATTTTCCGCCGCTGGGCATGAGAAGGCCAAAGTGAACGTGAGTGAGAACTATTTAGAGGGTGTTAATCTATAATGCGACCCCCTACTGCTATTACACCACACCACATCACTGTGCCTACAACTAAATTGTCCCTTTACAATTTGAAATGATGTGAGTGAGAGAAGTCTGACTGGGCTCCATGACGCTCTACGGTCAATATGAAACTGGGACCTACGGCTTAAAGTGGATTCCGAACAACTACAAACATCCAGGGCACCGCCGTTACTCGAACCCGAAACCTGTGGGTTGTTGTTCTAATGCAGCTGGCGCTACAAAGACAGTTAATCTTTAGGTCATAAGCAAGGGCTGCACCACTGTTGCTCATTTAACACTACCCAGGGGGCACGTGTAGTTTGAAGACATGCTACGGACGCGAGTAACACTACCCATCACAATGCTCTACGATCTTATTAGACCGGGACCTATGGTTTAAAGGGGATTCCGGACCACTACAAACATCCTATCTTCTTCATTGACTCAACTGCCCCTTGGTGGGCCAAGGCCGTGTGTCTACTGGCATATTCCTAGACAGGAGATGTTTTCTTTTCACTATGTAGGGTTATCAGCGCTACGCTCTACAGTCATACTCTATATCATTACTACTACACCGCACCACATCATTGTGCCTAGAGCTAAATTACCCCGTTACAGTTTGTAATAAGATAAACGAAAGCTTTAACGATGTCAATCAAACCTGTGTAAAAAAAAAAAAGGGCATTTATTATTTTATTATTTATTTAGTCGTTATTGAAAACACGCATTTGCCTATTTTATGAGTAAATTACATGACTGCGATTTTTTCTCTTACTTCACTTAATATTGTTATGAACCATTAATAGATTTTTATATCTGCCATTTTTGAAAAGTAAATTACAGCTTAGCTCTTTTTTAAAAGCTACGAAGAAAAAAATACTTTATAGCACTTTTTTGTTTTCATCACTTTGGACAAGTCCCACAATAGCCATATCAAGGTACACCTGTACACACCTACCGATGCACAATGAAATGAGGACATAAAAAAAAAAAAAAAAATCAAACCCTAAATGCCCTCCTCCCATTACACAGAAGATTTTTTTTTTTTTTTTTTTTTTTTCATTTTTCTAGGGCTTTTGTATTCGGAAGCAGGGCCCCATCCTCTCAACTCCGCCTGACACTTGCAGGGGCGTCAGCTGACAACTGAAATTCAAGACGGCCGCATTAGAGCGTCGATCCGTCACGCGCTGGATGCCGAGAAGTCGGAATTTTGTAATTGAACGAGGAAGTTCTCTTAAAAACTTCAAAAGAGACGTAATTACGTGGACGTTTCGTGACACTTTTGTCGTACATTCGATTCTAATATATATTAGAATTGTTTTGTTCATTTAATAACAATCGTTTAATAATAAATCATTTTGAGCGAATTGTACAGAATGTGTGACAACAGTTTACTGATGTTTTTATTTCTCAATTTTTACTTGATTACTCAATTTATTATCATTGATGAAACTCGTGTACTTCGTTTATATATATATACACTCTGTGGAAGAAAGTGACGGGACACGAAACTATAACGACATAAACCCATATTTATTAAAATTAATAGGAGGTAGGGCCTCCTTTGGCTGCGATCACAGCTGCAACCCTTCTGGGCATGCTTTCCACTAAATTAGCCATAGTGGCAAGAGGAATTTCCTTCCAAATGTTTAACAGGAAGTTCCATAGTTCAGGCTTGCTTTTGGGGAGTGGGGTTCAGGCTTGCTTTTGGGGAGTGGGGTGCAGGCCCTTAACCTGACAGTCCAATTCATCCCAGAGATGTTCAATTGGGTTAAGATCAGGCTCTGCGCCGGCCACTCCATGAGTTTAACGTTGTTGTTCATATACCATTCAAGAGTCATCCTTGCAACATGGCATGTTGCGTTGTCGTCTTGATACCAGCAATCATCCATACCGCACGTTGCCCACAAGGTAGGAAGGACATGATTGTCGAGAATATCACAGTATCTATTGGCATTCATTGCACCATCAACCTTCACCAGTGGGCCAGCCCCATACCAGGAGAAACAGGCCCATACCATCGATCTTCCTCCACCAAACTTTACAGTTGGGACGACACACTCGGGCAAAAGGCGTTCTCCTGGTAAACGCCATACCCAAACACGTCCATCGGAACGGAAAAGGGTAAATTGTGACTCGTCACTCCAAAGGACGCGTTTCCAGTCATCCAGAGTTCAAGTACGGTGGTCTTTGGCCCATCGAAGGCGCACTTTCTTGTTGGTTTTCGTAATCAAAGGCTTATGGGCCGCCGAACGTCCAGTGTAACCTAACTTATGGGCCTCGATACGAAGAGTCTTGTTCGAAACGGCCAACACCTATGGCTTGTGTAAACTCATTAGCGATGTTATCCATGGATGTTTGACGGTTACTTCGAATCTCCCCTGCCGAGCACCCACCGGTCCCTGTTGGTGAGAACTGTAGGTCGTCCACTTCGGGGTTTGTTCTGACAGTATCCCTCAGTCTTGTAGCGACACACAACACGTGCTACAGTTGATTTTGAGCAGTTATGGAGACGGAATATCTCCCTAATTGACACCTTGGCAAGATGCAATCCAACCAACACACCTTTCTCGAACTCAGACAACTCTTCCCGTGGCGGTATCTTGACAAAAAACAACTCTAGTCGACTCCACAGAGTATTTATAGGATATGGCTGACACGTGATACCTATTATTGCGCTTGTGTCAGCTGTATTGTCGACTTTTCTACTTTTCGAGGGGTGTCCCGTCACTTTCTTCCAGATAGTGTATAACACGGACAGTGGGCATTTTCTACCAGGATGACATTTAGGAATAATTAGCTCACATTTGTGTGCTGTATGGGAGATAACTGAGAATTCCTATAAGATGGTCTGCTAATGCATTTTACACTCATTCTCGAAAGCAGTGACTGCAACGGACTCCACCTGTGAATTGGAGTCTCAGCTCTTTTACTCTACTACTACTATACCGCAGCACATCACTGTGCCTAGAGCTGAGTTGCCCCTTTACAATTTGGTAATGATGTGGGTCTCACTGAGCTCTGTGACGCTCTACGGTCATATGAGGTCGGGACCTACGGCTTAAAGCGGATTCGAACCACTACAAACATCTATGCTACCGCCAGCATTTGAACCTCGAAACCTCTGGTATCGAGCGCCAGCCATTCGGCCATAAAGCCCCTTAGTTTAAAGTTTATTCTGAACCAGTCACAAACATCCATGGCACCGCTGATATTCGAACCCGAAAACTGTGGTACCGACGCCAGAGCGCTAGCCAATTGGCCATCAGGCCGTCGAACGGTAGGGGTGATAACTCGGAAAATTCCCATCAGATTTACAAGCATTCTCACAAATATCATCGAGTCTTGTCGTCTCTGAAAGCAGTAATTGCAATAGATATCACCTGTGAAATCGAGACAGACCCTTTTTACACACTATTTGCCTGTCACGTCCAGGGCGTCAGCTGACAGCTGAAATTCAACCCCCCAGAATTTTGTAATGGAACGAGGAACTTGCTTTTGGAAAACTTTAGAAGAGATGTAATTTCGTGGCACTTTTTTTGTCGTTTATTCGATGGCGCAAATCTATATTTGAATTGTTTTGTTTGTTTAATTCGATAGGAAATAAATCATTTCAGCAAATTCTACACACGGTATGACTACAGTTTACTGTTTTATTACACATTTTTTTTTTTTTTTTTTTAATTTCTGTACATTGATGAAACTCCTGTATTCCGTTTATATGTATATCACGGACAGCCCTCAACGGGTGGACATTGTTTACCGAGAAGACTTTTAAGGATAATTTACCCACATTTGTGCATGGTAGAAGTTTGATTTGTCGCTCTACGGTTATTTTGTGCACACGAGGGCTAAATAGGCCGGGGCCTACAAGATATGGATTACTACTACTACTACACCACACCACATCACTGTGCCTAGAGCTGAGTTATTCATTTACAGTTTGGGAATGATGTGAGTGAGAAGAAGTTTGACTGGGCTTTGTGACGCTACGGTCCTACGGCTTAAAATGGATTCCGAATCACTACAAATATCTATAGCACCGCCGGGATGCGTACCCGAAACCTGTGGTACCGTGCGCCAGATCGTTAGCAACTCGGTAGTCAGGCCCCTAGTTTAACGTGGATTCCGAATCACTAACAAGCATCCATGCCACCGCTAGGATTCGAACCTGAAGTCTGTGGTACCAAAGGCCAGAGGGCTAAGCAACTGGTGATCAGGCTGCCGCAAGGTAAGGGAAAAACTCGGAAACTTCCCCACAGATGGCCCGACGATGCATTTTACACGCATTCTCGCAAACATCATTCAATCTTTTCATTTTTGAAAGCAGTAACTGTAACGGACGTCACCAGTGAATTCGAGTCTCACCCCTTTTACATGTTAGTTGCCTACGATACCACTGGACCACGAGTCGGGTAGGAAATGATTTTTGGGAAAATGAATTATTTTAATTAATATTATTTAAATTTATTAATTAACTTAATTAATTAATTAATTAATTAATTATTTGACATTTATTTGCTATACTCTCAAAAAAAATGAAGAAAAAAAATTTAAAAATTGCATATTAATGGACGTTTGACAATCAAACTCGTATCGAAGAATATTTTTTATTAGAAAGAATTCATCAGAAATAAAAAAAAAAAAATTATTGAGATTTAATTCACCTTTTCGGAGAGGAATAGAAAATATTCGTATTTAAGAAAATTATTATCTAAATTATTCTAGCATATTATATATATAGTTAGTGTATCAGTATCCTCAAAGTTATAATCTTCTTGTATTTAAGGAATGTGGGTGGTATGCAGAGAAAATAATTGTCAACCTTAGAGTTTGTTCCACTTCTTTTCTTTTTAACTTTGGATTTTGGAACGACTATAGTTTTTAGACATCTTCGTAACTTATAGTTTTCAATTATTCATCTTATTTTTATTTTAATAGATTTCAGAGATAGAAATGAGAAGAAAAAAATTAATATAAAAAAATAAATTTAAGTCAATTCCTACTTTTTTTTTCACTCTATTGCAGAAAGTCATTGCATTTTTTTAAGTTTATCTGGCGCCATCTATTGGTGGATATATGCAACTTGAATGTAAAAATAACTAAAATGAATGAATTAAATTTAATAAATGAATTAATACTTGGAAAACTGTATTAACATCCAGTGTCATCCACTACAAGTTGAAAAAAATGTATCTAGAACTTGAGTGGATGAATAAGAAGTATTTTATGAACGATTGAAAATTTGAACAAGATATATATAGGGAGAATGTGAGCTAATAGAAGGAATTGAAAAATTTATTAACAACACACCGGTCATTTAAAGGGACGCATATACTAAAGAATTCGTTTTGGCAAATCAGCAATGGCTGCGGTGATCATTTGTGTAGCTTTTATTAGAAAACATGTCGGTGGTAAAAGGTAAAAAGAGAGGTTAGTTAAGGGTAGAAAGAGACATTTACGATCTAATGTAATAATATTTCCAATGCTAAGTAATATTGTTTAAAATGTTATTACGTAGATTAAAATATAATTAATCTGAAATGATTTCTTCTAATTCTCCAATAATTTTGCATCGTTTTTTCAATTAGAATAATTTTATTTTTAAAAAAATCATTGACTAAACATAACACTAATGCCCAACATTCGTAAACACTAATGCCGTATATAAACGTCCATTACTTATAAATAATTAAATAATACTTAAATACTTATAAATAATTAATAATAATTTCTAACAAGCAAAATATCAGACAGTAAACAAGGGATCCTCGTCTTATCATTTGTTCATTTTACATAAAAATATAATAGTTAGTGGTAATAGTATATGTAATAATGGTTAGTTAGTGTACGAAGTCTCTTGTAAACTGGAGTGGCTCAAAAAAGCATATTTATTTATAATTCATGGCAAATCTGTTGTTTGTCTTCTTCAATGTATTCCCTATTGGTGTTCTACACATCTACCATCATTCTATTCCATTTGTCAAAAAAAAAAAAAAAAAAAAAAAAAAACGTGCTATATTAATCTCATTTTCTGATTGTTTTAATAGATGTGACAGTTCCGTCTTAACAGCCCCCGCCTGATAAAAGGAGTTCCTTTTAGCATATATTTTGGGGAAAGGAAAAAAAGTCACAGGGTTCTAAATCAGATAATTTGAAAGATGTTCAGTGTTACATTTCGTTTTCAACCAAAGACTGTTTTAAGAAAAGCTTGGGGTGCATAGAAGGTGTTTGCTCTGGTGTCAGAACCTTAAGAACCATTTTGCCACAAACTTTATTCAAATCCTACAGTATAATTTTTCCACTAGAGGATCTCGATTTTTTCCTCCATAGTAAGTTTCAGAAATCATTCAGACGCTCGGTCAACTATCTACTGTAATAATCTGGCCGGATTTTTTTATGTACCATTTTCATCAGTGCTCGAAATTGCCTGCCACCCATAGCATTCCTCGTCTTCTGTATTACTAATTATATTTATTGTGATTTAATAAGAACTAACTCTACAATTCCGTGTATTTGAATTTTTCTTCCTTTCCGTTTTATGTGGTTTCCAAAATAGCACACACTACGAATGATCGTCTGTTGTATTGGAAAAAATTAAATAAATTCTGATGGCGACATTTCAAGCGTTTAGTGTAAAGATGAAGGCAACAAACCTCCGGAGAGCTATTCGAAGAGGTTCCACCTAATGTTGCGTGACAGAAAGTACTGAATCATAACTTGCAGGCACGATATTTGAGCTGCGAGAGATTCATTGCTGTATACATTACCGACATTGATTTCAGATAAAAGTAGTTTGTATTTTCTGACTTTAATCCGGCCGTGTGTGTTCACATTTCAGGTTGGGAACATTTCGAATTGTGAGAAAGATATTTCGTGCTGCAGAAATTAAGCGATGAAATATATACGCATGTCATTTGTGAAGCAGCAAGAATTAAAAAATAGTGCTGGAGAAATCTAGGAATTTTTGAAATTTTATCAATATTGTTCTATGGCTTTAAGCAAACGATGTTAATTAATTAATGCATTTATGAATAAATGCCTTTTTGAATTCTTTTGAAATGCTTCTTATAAGCACTGACGAGTAAAGTATTTGAAATGTATTTTATTTTTATCTATAAGAAAACGAAACATCACGCTCTTTTTTTTTTAAGATGGTTCTGAACTGAGTTCATGAATCATGGGTGGATAAAACTTGAACATGGACATGAAAAATTCGATCACTTGTGTTATTCAGTAGTCCATTCAAGGTTTTCAGTATCTGATTCAAGATTCATCAACCAATTAAATGTGTTAATCAACTTGTAGAACTGATTCTTCAATTGATTCAATAACCAGGCCATAAACCAGATAGAAGATTATCAACTATTGCAATAATCAGTTTAATTGATTCATCTAGCAGTCCAACTAAAGATCTCAGTTTCTCAACCAAGTCTTATCAACCAGTTCAATCTAGGCTCCCAATTTATAAACCAATGATCATCAAACAGTCCAATCAAGGTTCTCAGTATCTGACTCAAGGTTCATCAACCAGTTAAATTTGTTCATCAACTTGTTGAACTGATTCTTCAACTAATTCAATAACCAAGTCATCAACCAGTTAAATGATTATCAAATATTTCAAAAACCAGTTGAACTGATTCATCAAACAGCAATCAAAGTTCTCAGCTCTGAACCAGGACTCTTCTACCAGTTCAATCTAGGCTCTCAATTTCTGAACCCATGCTCATCAAATAGTTAATTCAAGCGTCAATTTCTGAACAAGCTACATGAGTTCAGTTAATGAGTGACAAGCCAGAAAAGTCATATGCCAGGGATGGGCACGATAAAACTATAATACTGAATGTTCTTCTGTTGAATTTCAGGAGTAGGGAAGAAAGGTGTGAGTCCTCTCAAAAACGATCTATGGGGGATGTTCTAATGTTCTTTCTAAATTGCAATAGCAAAATAGGGCTACAGTATAGTGTGTACTGCAAGGTGTACCCTAGACAAAAACTGAAGAATGCCAAACTTTTAGAAAACCAGGCATTTTGATTTGAAGCCATTTACTCCTAAAACTATATATGTATAGCACACTTAGCTGTATTCTCAGATGTATAGAAATAGCCAATAAACTCATTGGGGTTTTGGTCTGGAACAAGAAAGTAACTCAACAGTATTCAGAGGAACAAGATTGCAAACTCAGCAGTTTTTTATTGAGGAAAATGCCAACTAACTCAGTAGTGTTTTAAATGAGTGACAAGCCAGCAAAGTCATATGACGAGGATGGAAACGATAAATCTGTAATACAGAAGATTCTTCTGTTGAATTTCAGGAGAAAGGAAAGTGGATGTTCTGATGTTCTTTTAAAATTGTAATGGCGAAAGGGCGTTGCTACTAGTTCTTGCAAAAGTCTGATAAAACGTAGAGCTGAGTTGCCCCTATACAGTTTGGGAATGATGTGGGTGATAAGTCTGATTGGGCTCTGTGACGCTCTACGGTCCGGTGACACCGGGACATACGACTTAAAATACGATTCCCTGGCGGGATTCGAACCAGCAGCCAGTGGTATCCAGTGCCAGAGCTCTAGCCATTTGGCCATCAGGGCCCCTGGAAGGGGTTGCAGTGTAGCGTGTACAGTGTGATGTACCCTGTATAGAACTGAATCCTCTGCTGCTATACTGCCGCAATGGCGAATCAAAATACCCGGCGTTCGAAAACAATCACTATTTATAAGTCTATTTCATTTGTGAACGGCCCCTCAAACATCGCACCTTTGCGCTATTTTCCCATGTCTGGGTGCCCGATAATTTGGTTGTGACAGGCAGCAATCAGACGCGTCAAACGGGTGCTCAGGTGTGGGGTGTAAAATCGGAGCTCATCAGGTACAGGACAACCGTCAAAATCGTTTGGAATTGACGCAACTCCCTCCCACTTCCCTCACGTAATGCTGCAGAAAGTTTCAACTCAACAAGCACGAACGCGAGCTGAGGTCAAGCAACTTGAAGTTTAAGAATTAAGCTCATTTGGGGAGCTTGAATATTTGATTCCAGTTGCTTCTAATCTACAAAAGGTGTGATATTTGGAAAATTTTTTCATTATTAATAATAAATTACGCATAATTTTAAGCATAATATTGCAATGTTTCATTTACAATGTAACACACAAGAATAAATTGTTTAACTTTTTAATTTTATTTTATAATGAAAAATTATTGGTTATTTTAGAATAGAAAGACAAGTCACACTAAATTTAATTAAAAGTATGATTTGAAGTTCCTTACTGTAATTGAAAGATAACATTAGAAAAAAATTCCTTTAAAAAATATTTCTTAAAATAATTTCCTTCTATTACCAACAAAATACAAAAATTTATAAATTTGAAGCTTTCAATCAAGCTTTAAGTTGAAACCTTCACTTCAACCAAACTCATTACTTCAAGAGTCAATCAGTGGTAAAATCTAAACTTATGATTCCTTCTAAGATTAAAACTAAATATAAAATTGCTAAACTAAATTTCGACAGAAAAACAGCTACTACTCTCAAAGGATTAAGGATGAAGCACCACAAAAATGTGAAAATTTCTGCTAATGGCGTTAAAAAATACCAAAAATTTCACCAACTGCCCTGATGTCGAGCCTACTCCTCATCATCTCTTTGATTGCCCAGCTGTTGAACAAAAATCGTTACTTCAAAAGTCAATTCAAGTTAAATTCTTGCGATGTATATTCGGTCTTGAATGGACTTTAAACGAACGTTAGTGATCTCTATATTCAATAGATACTACTCTCTACCAACAGCTACTACAATTTATAAGAAATATGTATGAAAATCAAAATTTAGTTCAATGGTTGATTGACAATGAAAACTTTAAATTGAGGTCCATTTCCAATGCATTGTCATGCATCATCTCACGGAAAATATATATACACCGAACTGGCAATCACCATAACCAATATTATATCGCCACAAAATACGACAACAACAACAACTAATTAAACAAAATTTACATAATTTTCTCTCTGTCTCTTAAGGTTCACCTAGAAAAGGTTAAAAACACATATAAGATAAAGAAATGAAAAAGACGCATTAAAATCAAGCAGATAATAATAATAGAAAATGAAGCAACTACAAATACATTTATATATATATATATATATATACTATACTTACAAATTTTCCAAAACCAAAGGATGTTCTGTCCTCACCAGTCATTTCCTGAACAATCACAAACATCCCCATATTAAACAATCATGTCCATGAAATTTGTCCTTGAAAATATTATTAAAAAAACCTAGCCAATAAAGAAAGAAGCATGAAAAACTATCCAGATAGTAATAAAATAAAGCCACTATAAATAATTTTTATTTAAACTTCATAAATGCTCCAAGCAGTACATTGTTCTTTTGTCTTCACCAGTCATTTCGGAACAATCGCAAACATCCCCATATTAAATAACGTTCATCAATTCTCCCACCGCTTGGATTCCTTAATTACAAACGAAAACGGCAACACACTGAGAAGAATATTTCTTCGTATTACAAAATTCCTTCGTGTTCGATTTCGAAGAAATGGAAGGAAAGCATGCTAAAATGGTATTCAAATGGCGCCCCTCAAAACGGAAGAAGTTAATGATTTTTCTGGAATAGCTGTGGGGAGAAAATTGCACGCCCCCCCTCTCAAATTATGGAGCATACTTGTACTGGGTTGCAATGTTCTGTGGGGTAAGTATAGAGGGGGTCGAAATATTTTGAAGATGGAGTTTGAGACTGTGAGGGATCGTTTCCGTGTTGCAAAGCTGCTGAAAACTTGTTTTTAATCAAAGAATAATTTGTAAAACTATTTGGATTTTTTAGGAATTAGAGTTGTTACTTTAATGTCCTCATTTCGGCAGTCAAGCAAACTTCTGTCTTTTATGGTGATTGACGAAAAACACGTTTAATGAAATTTTTATTTTAAAAAGAGATTGCACATTTTTCTGCAAGATTGATATAAAAAATTTTTATCTCAATTTAATGATCACAATACAAAAAAAATATATTTACATTTTTCTTATTAGGCAACTGACAAGAGAAAAAGTAGAGCAATTTATCTATTCATATATATGTCATCAGCAGTCATTTCCTGAACAATCGCAAACATCCTCATATAAAACAATCATGTCCATGAAATTCGTCCTCGAAAATATTAAAAAAACTTGTCCAATAAAGAAAAAGAAACATAAGAAACTATCCAGATAGTAAGAAAATAAAGCCGCTATAAATAATTTTTTTTTTTAAACTTCACAAAATTTCCAAACCGTACAGGATTCTTTTCTGTCTTCAACAATCATTTTCTGAACAGTCTCAAAAACCTCCATATTAAACAATCATGTCCATAAAATTCGTCCTTGAAAATATTTAAAAAAATTCTGTCCAATACAGAAAAGAAACTTAACAATCGCAAATATCTTCATATTAAAAAATCATGTCCATGCATATCCCGGCGGTGCCATGGATGTTTGTAGTGGTTCGAATCCACTTTAAGCCGTAGGTCCCGGTCTCCTATGACTGTAAGAGCGTCACGGAGCCAAAGTCAGACTTCTACCTACGTGTGCTCCATCACAACCGAAGCTGCTTCCTTCCTCTTCAATCATGAGTATGTATGGGCTCGTGGGCTTGGCCAGCCAAGTGGGATAAGAAACAACAACAACAAACATGTCCATGCAATTGGTCCTTAAAAATATTTTTAAAAAACCAGAAAGAAACATAAGAAACTATCCAGATAACAAAACAAAGCCCCTATAAATAATTTTTATTTAAAAATTACAAATGTTCCAAGCAGTACATTGTTCTTTCTGTCTTCACCAGTCATTTCTTGAGCAATCACAGACATCCCCATATTAAATAATGTCCATTAATCCTCCCACCGCTTGGATTCCTTAATTACAAACGAAAACGGCAACACACCAAGAGAAGAATATTACTTCGTACTACAAAAATTCCTTCGTCCTGTGCTGTTCGATTTTGAGAAAATGGAAGGAAAGCATGCTAAAATGTTATTCAAATGGCGCCCCTCAAAACGGAAGAAGCTAATGATTTTCTGGAATAGCTGTGAGGAGAAAATTGCACGCCCCCTCTCAAATTATGGAGCGTACTTGAGTACTGGAGTTGCAGTGTTCTGTGGAGTAAGTATAGAGGGGCCGGATATATTGAAGATGGGGGTTTGAGATGGTGAGGGATCGTTTCCCTGTTGCAGAACAGGATTTATACTCGAGCTAGCAATCAACATAGCCAATATTATATCTGATTCCTTTGTACTGCCATTCCTACTTCCCTGCAAATGCCTTGGTAAAGTCTAAACTTGTGATTCCTTCTAAAAGATAAGACTAAATACCAAATTATAGAACTAAATGTCGACAGAAAACGGCTATTATTCTCAAAAAGATTAAGGATAAGACAACAACAACAACTAAATAAACGAAAAGTCAAATAATTTCACTCTCCCTTAATTCCCCTAAAAAAGTTAAAAACACATATAAGATAAAGAAATGAATAAAAGCGTTAAAATCAAGAAGATAATAATAATGGAAAATAAAAGTAACTACAAATATAAATAAATATACATATATATATTTAAGTTTTCCAAAGTCAAAGGATGTTCGGTCCACACCAGTCATTTCCCATTTCCTGAATAATCACATACATCCTCATATTAAACAATCATGTCTATACCATTTATCCTTGAAAATATTTTTAAAAAAACCTATCCAATAAAGAAAATGAAACTTGAAAAACTATCCAGATAATATTAAAATAAAGTCGCTGTAGATAGTTTTTAAAAAAAAAATTCATGTTTTCCCAGCAGTGCTATACATTGTTCTTTCTGCCTTCAGTAGTCATTTCTTGAAAAATCGCAAACATCCCCATATTAAACAATTATGTCCATGAAAATATTTAAAAACGCCTGTCCAATACAGAAAAGAAAATAAGAAACTATAGATAATAATAAAATAAAGTCGCTGTAAATGATTTTTATTTAAACTTCCCAAATTTTCAAAGACGTACAATGTACTTTTCCTCTTTACCAATGATTTCCTGAACAATCGCAAGCATCTCCATATTAAACAATCATGTCCATGAAATTCGTCTTGGACATGATTGCGATCCTCCTCCCACCGCTTGGATTCCTTAATTACAAACGAAAACGGCAACACACCAAGAGAAGAATATTTCTTCGTATTACAAAATTCCTTCGTCCTGTGATGTTCGATTTCGAAGAAAATGGAAGGAAAGCATGCTAAAATAGTATTCAAATGGCGTCCCTCAAAACGGAAGAAGCTAATGATTTTTCTAGAATAGCTGTGGGGAGAAAATTGCACGCCCCTCCCTCTCAAATTATGGAGCGTACTTGAGTACTGGAGTTGCAATGTTCTGTGGGGTAAGTACAGAGGGGGCCGAAATATATTGAAGATGGGGTTTGAGATGGTGAGGGATCGTTTCCCTGTTGCAAGGCTGGTGAAAACGAGTTTTTAATCATAGAATATGGCGGAGAATAAGTAAATCAATTTGAATTTTTAAGTATTAATAGTTGTTGCTTTAATGTCCACATTTCAGCAGTCAAGCAAAGTTCTATCTTTAATGGCAAAAATGTATGAAATTTTATTTTTTAAAAGAGACTACAAATTTTTCTTCAAGATTATTAAAAATCAGTTAATTAGTTTAATGATCATAATATAAAACATTTACTAATATTTTTCTTATTAAGGCAACTAACAAAAGAAAAGGTAGAGCAACTCATCTATTTATATCTTTCTCGCTTTATATATATTTGTTATACACGAATTCTCTTAGCTTCCATGTTAGTTTTATCACAAAAAGATTACCAGTAACAGAAATAAATATAGTCTATATTCTTCAAGATCAGTGTGCATAAACTGAAATAAGGAAACGGAAAATCGTTAGCAAACATCAATGAATGCATTAAATTCAAAAAGATATAAATATATGCATATGTGTTGATTGTACGAGCACACTTATCTTTTTATGTGTTTTTTTAACATTTGATCCTCATTTTACTTATATTTCATTTTATTTATTCATATATAATCTACAAAATTAAAGCTATTCCAAAATATTTTAAGAAATGTAAAATGTTTCTTCGTTGGAATAGCATGCTTTTTTAGATAACATTTATTAAAAAAAAAAATTAATGATTTTTGATTCCGTAGAAAGATTTTAGGGAATCTGTGATCTTATTCGAGAAAAATCATTCATTATTTCAATTATTTTAGTAATTATATAGTTGCGTTTCCATCTCTTATTAATGTATTCATTCCACTTGACTGTTGCTACATTATAGAAGAATTGCACTTTGATATCAGGGGATATTAATATTTTGAAATCATGGATATTATTAGCTTTATTTGAATGCTGCTATGTGGTGTGCCTAGAAGGGCAGAATATGTCAAGATCCTGCTGTGAGAACAGAATAGGTCACTGTCATCCTATGTCCAGGAAGACAGAATAGATTATGATCCTTCTACATCCAGGACCAAATAGGTTACAATCCTCTGCAGGCAGAGGACAAAATAGGATACGATCCTTCTAAATCAAGGAGGACACAATAAATTACGATTCTTCTGCATTCAGGACCGAATAGGTTACGATTCTTATGCATCCAGCAGGATAGAATAGGCTATAATTTTCTTACAATTTTTCTGCACCCAACAGGATTGAATAGGCTACGAGTTTTCTGCATCTAAGACAGAATAGGTTACGATCTCTATACAACTAGGACTAAATAGGTTACGAGCCCTATGCATCTAGGACTGAATAGGTTGCGATTCTTCTACATCCAGGAGGATAAAATAAGTTATTCTTCTGGATCCCAAACAAAATAGGTTACGATCCTTTTGCATCCAGCAACACCGAATAGGTTAAGGTTCGTCTGTATCCAGGAGGACCCTTCTGCATCCAGGAGGACAGAATAGTTTACAATTCTTCTGTATTCAGGAAAACAGATTAGATTATGATCTTTTTATTACAGGAAGACAAATTAGGTTACAGTCCTTCTGTGTTTAGGAGGACAAAATAGGTATCGGTCTTTCTGTATTCCGGTCTAACAGAATAGATCACTGTCCCCCTGTGTCTAGGAGAACCGAATTTTGTGTCTAGGAAGATCGATAGACATCATTGTGGTATGCATATAAAAAATAAATATTCTTTTAGTCTTTTGAGTTAATTTCTTTGTTATGCCTTCGGTATAATTTGCAAATTATCTAAAAACTCATTCATAGTACTCGGTAATACATACAAAATGGTGAAATTCTGTATTTTCAATTGAATTGTTTAATGAAAGCATATGTGTCTCTTATATAGTGGTACTTTAAATTGTAGATCTCTGTCTAATTAGTACTAGTGTGCATAAAATAATCATAGAGAAATAAACAAAACTAAATTTATACATTGTAAAAATGGTATTATTACTTTAAATTGTAAACTGTTTAAAAAGGAAATGAGAGTTGTGAGTTGCATTAAGATTTTAATTATGAAATTTTGTTCTATTTGAAAGAACGTTGTTCTTCGCACAATGTACGAGGGCGATTCTAAAATATAATTTATGTTAATTCTGGGATATAGGATTCAAAAATAAATCTTAGAAAAATTACATTAGAATTAATGAATACTAATCTGACGACTTTGGCTTTAATCTTACTGCAAAGAATCCATATATAATAGATTCAAGAACTCCTGATATAAATAGATTCAAAATTTCATGTGATGTGCCACAAAATCTCAAATTCTAGGATTACAGCAGGATAATTCTAGGATTTGGATTCTAAATAGTATTTAGGAAGATTATAATACTTATTGAGCAATATTCTGATGACCATGGCCTTAATCTTACTGCAAAGTTCACGGAAAAAGAAAATACAACCACCTCTGGCATAAATCGATTCAAAATTCCATGCAATGTGCCACGAATCCTCGAATACTTGGTAGAAAAGCACAGCCACGAGGGCTACACGGAAGGCAATAAAAACTCCAGGGTACTCTCTTACATTTCCCAATAAAAACCCAAAGACTCCCAAATGAAGGCACGATCTTCTATTGATATCTGAATGCCATCCCCCATTCCCCCAGAAGGGGGAGGGGCAGAGAAGACATCCCTCGGAAGAAGGGGAGATGAATTAAGTTCCTCATCGTAGAAGCCTATTTTGTAGTTGCGCTTGATTGCGTCCATGGACTATTAAGGAATACGACGTAGCAAGACAAAGATGGGGGAAAAGAGGGAAAAAATATAAAAAATCCCTACGACTGCTAATGGAAGATACTATGAATGCATGGGAAGGGAACCACGATTTTCTGCCATTTCCAATTGCGCGCATGCTAACTGCAGTTTATGCATCAATAGACTTAAAAGTGTGTGTCCTGGGAGAGTAAGAAGATGTTTACGATCCATTCGTGACAACGAGGTCTGTCCTGTAGTAAACTGCCATGCCCTATTTTTTTATTTTGTTGTCGTTGGTGTTTTCTTACTTCCGTTTTCGAATGTCACATTAAGGGCATATGGCGTGGAATTGAGTTAATTTTATTCCCCGTCATGAATCGAATTGAAATTCTAGGATGTTCTGCACTTAAAGAGAAATATTTTGTTATTTGCCGCTGGCTATTTCGCAGTGTAAGGTGATATTTTATGGGTGTCCTGTAATGAAATCGAATAGGGTCGTTTATTTGATTGCACCTAATAAATGCCTTATCTTTTAATCTATCGTTATCAATGGTACTTTTCCAGAATAACGCTCCAAGGCAATGTTTGGCTGAGTTTATAGAACTTTAGCACACAAAAATTCAAAAATTTTATTCATAAAACTTGAAGCTATCTTGAGTTATTAGGTCATCAGAGTCAAATTAAAGGAGCTCACTTTGAATTCTTAAAAAAAGTGAGCAGAGAGCAGTTTCCGTTTTTATACAGAATATAAGCCCGATAAATCTGTATTTGGCAAATCCTTTTATTGCCAAACTACAGATTTATCACTAACCTAATATTTGTTTTAAAATATCTTTTTTTTTTAAGCACTGCATTTTATTTATTCATAATCGCACCAATTGGCCAGTTTGTGCACTCGCATAAGACACTAACACAGAGCAGAATACTAAAATATTGACTTTGTGGAACTATAAAGTTCCATCTTAGCCTAACTTTATAATTATAAAAATTATAAAGTAAGTAAAAGTATATATTTATATAAAGTATATATTTATAAAGTAAGTAATAGATATTTATAAAAGTATATATTTTTATAAATATATATTTATTTATATATTTATAAGATATTTTTTTAATTAATAAGTAAAAGTTATATTTATTAAGTTCTTAATAATTTTCTATCAGAATTTATGTGAATAAGCATATATTTATCTTAATATTTTAAAATAGTTTAGTATTGTATTTTTCTGGAATATTTTTTTAATTAAAGTTTATTTTTAAGTTCTTAATAAATTCCAGAATGCTGAATAAGCAAATCAATTTAAAATAGTTTAGTTTTACTTTTCTGGAGTGGTTAAAAATTAAATTAAAAATTCCAAATGCTATAAAATCAATTTGTTATAATATGTTAGAGAATGAAAAAAAAAAAAAGAATTAAATGGTAAATATTAATCCATTAGAACTATTTTTTTTAAAAAAACACTGTATTTTGTACTGAAGTAGCAATTATAATTGTAGCTTAACAGTATTAAATTGACTTATAGCAATTTTATGCCTTGACTTATGTTAAAGAAAGAGACAATAACAAATGTGTGAGTTAGTGTCTTATGTTAAAGAAAGAGACAATAATAAATGTGTGTGTTAATGTCTTATGTTTAAGAATTTTATGTGTATGTATGTCTTATGTTTACTTTTTAGTGTCTTATGTTAAAGAAAGAGACAACAACAAATCGCCTTAAAAAATAAAGAGTTTCAATCATTTCTGTCTTTGCAAAGAAATAAAGAAGACGTGTTTATTTCTGTCTTTATAATAATCAGCTGACATCAGAACATCGTAAGAAACAAGTAAAAATTACTGACATTAAATAGTACAAATGCAATTACACCAGCAGGAGATTGTAAACAAATTGCATGTCTCCTACCAGACACCACTGTATTTTCTTCTCCTAGGAGGTGTGACTTCTGGTGTGAAAAGTGCTACTCTCTACACCTGTGGGATTTGCTACGCCGGGAACTTGATTGCTATCAAGGAGTCATTGAAACCATTATTTTCGGATTGCTGTAATTCTGTTGGGAGAAAAAATCACATGAGAACTTGATCCCATGCATTCAGGCATAAATAATCTCAGATGGAAGTGGCTTCATTTGTTTAAATTAGACTTGTGATCAGCTTATTTCAATGCAAATTGTATTTTTGCAGGCATTTCCCTTGGGATAATGTACATTTTCTCTCTGTTTCTCTCTTTATATGTCTACATATACACATATATATATTTATTTATTTTTATGTAAACATATATACATATATTAGGCACTGACATTATCTGGTATAAGCAAATAAAAAAAAAATGCAGCACCAAATAAAAAGAAAATAATAATTTCAATTTAATATTTCAGGCAACCGCTTGTGGATATGTACAGAGTGATTATAATTAAAGTCCCATTTTCAAAATGCTGTAAAAAAAAGAGCCTTTCGTCACAATGAGTTCAAATTTGAACTAAAGATACTTGAAGAAGGGAAAAACGGTACGGCATCAAAAAAAGTTCCAAATTGTATTAATAGATGGCGCTGTGTAAAGAAAGTGAATTCGGCTGCCAGTGATATATTGAATCGAAATGACAACGTATTTGGCATGAGTTGCATATTCAAATCAACTGTAGTGTTCAATGTGCTATTCGACTGATTGATTGTGTCACAACTGTTGATTGTTTCGGTTTTTTGATGGAAAAAAAAAATGGCTTCCAAGTCATTCAACATTTTTATGTCATACCGTTTATCCTTTCTTCAAGTATCTTCAGTTCAAATTTGAACTCCTTGTGACAAGTGGTTCTTTTTTAGAACATTTTGAAAGTATGACTTTATCTGATATAAACTGATATAAACAAATAAAAAACTTTCATCTGATGTAAACTAAATAAAAAGAAAATATTAATTTCAATTTCAAATCAATATTTCAGGTAATCGCTTTTCTAATGCGCAATATATTAAGTTTTTACGCTCACAGAATTTGCATTGAAAGCTTGTGTTATTGTTGTTGTTGTTTATCTCACTTGATAGACATCTAGACCAAACCCACGAACCCGTGTGAATTCATGGTTGAAGGGAAAGGGGGCAGCTTTCGTGATGCAATACCCGTAGGTGGAAGTCTGACTTGGCTCCGAGACGCTGATTTTATACGGGGTAAGATTTTCAGCCCTACCCCCAACACCCAATCATATTAGACTGAGATTATGATCTTAAAGGGGATTCCGAAGCATTACAAATATTCATGGCACTGCTGACACTCGAACCTTGTGACACTGAGCGCCTGAGCTCCAGTCACATGGCCATTCAGGCCTGATTACAAGCTTAGTACAACTAAAATAAAATGGAATTTTACTTAGTAATTATAATTCTTTTCATGCACATTCTAACATATAAACAATAATTATTATACCCCAATATAATACTTGTATAATGAATCCTTGTAAAACTGATATCCATTAAAAAATTTTTTTCCAAAGTATTACCTGTAGATTGATATTCATCTTATTCTAAACCCATCATTTTTTAATGCTAAATAATTGATGCGTTTCGTTTGAATATAATAAAGACCGTTTTTTTTTTTTATACACTAAAATATTAATGTTTCTTTTATGCTAAAGCGAATTTAAAAATATGGCAAGACTAAAATATTTATTATCATATTGTCAATTTTTATCTAATGCGTTATTTTAAGCAGGCAAAGATGGCATATATTATTAACTGTTTTTCTGAAATTGATTTAATAACTCTTTAAAAGAGGTTGATTTTATATTGAGTCGGCAGAAATGAAATAATGCTCTGTTTTTGTAAAAAAGTTATTATTCGACGTTTATTAAAATGAGAAATACTCAGATAGCTAGAAGGTAAGATGATATTTATTTATTATTTTATTCAATATTTCTTATAGATTTAGATTAGTTTAGAGTTACCTGGGAGGGTTTTGGATATCATCACTCCACCAAATTTGAGAACCCTTAACTTTTACCATTTGCTCTTTTCAATGCAACAATATAAAATATTTTCAATTTATTATTTTATTAAAAAATTTCAAATCTTAAACGATTAACTGACTAGAAACAATTAAACTATAATATTAATTAATTATTTAAATAATATACATGATATTGTATATATGTTGTTGTTCTAATGCAGCTAGCGTTACAGAGACAGTAAATCTTTATGCCATAAGCAAGGGCCGCATCGCGGTTACTCATTTAGCACTACCCAGGGAGTACGTGTAGCTAGAAGATATGCTACGGACGGGATTAACACTACCCCTACAACGCTCTACTATTAGAACGGAACCTACGGTTTAAAGTGGATTCGAACCACTACAGAAGAAAAGAATTGAACTCTTAAACAAATTGTTTTTAATTTGATAGTTACTTTCTCCACAAGATCATCCATAAAACGTCGTGGCATAGACAGTTTGGCTAAAAAAAAAAAAAAGTAAGAGAATCATAACAGGTCAAAATTGGGCGGATCAGTAGGTCAGTTACGTCTGAATCTCGTTTTTGGTATAAAGTGGACTCAAAAACCAGAAAAAAAAAAAATGCAAAGCATTTAAATACTAAAGCATCGAAAATTACATAAAAAAATTCTCTTTTTAGTAGGGTGAGATACTACTGTGTCCAAAAAGTAAGACCCATTTTCAACTTAAAAGTCCCTGGGCTTATGGAATTTCAATTTTTTTTTTTTTTTTTTTTAGGTTGCTGGCACTGTCCTTGATAACTGTGTAAAATTGGTCGTCAAACTATTCATTAGTGTTTGAATTACGCTTGGCTTTGTTAAACGGGGAAAAAAAAAACGGATTCCGGCTATTTTTGAAATATCTGAATTACTTGAGCAAAGAACTTGCATTCAATTTTGTTTGCGGAAACGTACAGAATGTTGCTGAAGGCATTCGGTGAGCATTCCTGTATCGGAAAGAAATCTTTAGAAGTTGTATAAACAGTTCAAAGAAGGCAAAG
Organism: Caerostris extrusa; assembly: GCA_021605095.1. Classification (NCBI taxonomy): domain Eukaryota; kingdom Metazoa; phylum Arthropoda; class Arachnida; order Araneae; family Araneidae; genus Caerostris; species Caerostris extrusa. The sequence goes on from BPLR01017482.1 coordinate 37,647, forward strand.
AACGCGATGAAAACGAAGAGATCTCTGGTCGACCATCCACCTCAACCGACGAAGCTCACGTATAAAAATTAAGGATTTGGTGCTTGCAAACCATTGATTTACAATTAAAGATCTTGCTGTTGATGTTGGAATTTCAAAAGGATCGGTCCATTCCATTTTGATCTTCAAACGCGCCAAATCTCGAATCGTACCGAAAACACTGAATGCACCTGCTCACACTGCATTGATTCTTCGTGACCTTTCAGCAAAAATTGAAACCCATATCATTCCACCGTATTCACACCGAACGACTTCTGGCTATTCCCTAAACTCAAAAGACCACTCCGGGGACACCATTTTGAGCGGATTGGAGAAATTCAACGTGAATCGCCTTGAACTTTGAAGGTCATCCCTGCCGATGACTTTTCAGCATGCATTGAGAATTGGAAAAAAAAAGTTGGCATAAGTGCATTGTGTCCGGAGGGGATTACTTTGAAAGAGATGAAATAAATCTGGAAGAATAAATAAAGAGTTTTTGAAAAAAAAAAAAAAAAATGGTCTTACTTTTTGGCCACAGTAGTATTTGAGGCTACCATAGGGTGTTCGAATCTTTTCTTGGAATGTTTCTCGTGAAATGGTTCTCTATTTCGGAATGATTTGGGGTTCTCGTAACTTGATGCAGAAAATAGAAACGTGCCTTTAGCTCTTTATGCTTAATTAAGTGTTTTGGATTTATGGTTACAGTTAAAGTTCTACTTGTGCGGTTGCATTGGGGTGTGAAAAGAAGTTATTGTGGCTTAGCTTATGAGCTCATAGGGTGGACTAAATCAAAAAAAAGACTTGCGTAAAGGGTCGTGTGCCTTTAAAAAAAAAAAAAAGGAGGATTTTGCTCTCATTTGTTGGGATGCATTTCATTTGTTTATTTTGGAAAATTCAGTGATAAATACATACAATAGGGCAGCTGTTTAGTTTCAGTATAATTGCTGGTTCATGTTTATTTTTAGATACAGCAAGATTCAAGTAACTTAGGAGAAGAAAGAATGTATAAAGTTATCGTGAATAATTTTATTGTTTGCAGCTATTTTTCTTTTCTTTTTTTTTTTCTTCTAATTTTATAGTATTGACAGATGATTATAAATTTACGACAGCCAAAAATTCAAACTTGTTTAGACATATCTTAAAAATACATAAAAATACATTCCCAAAAAATACATAAAAATACAAAAAAAAAAAATTAATAAATAATAAATAATAAATGCAAAAATAAAAAAAATTTTTCTTTTTAAATTTCACATTAAAAATAGATTTTTGTGTGCAGTTATCGTTATTTTTTATGTGATTTCATTCAAAATTCTTCTTTGTAAGACTGACTAAAGCAGACCTATCCATATCAAAAAAAAAAAGTATAAAAGGGGCCAAATTGAATTAAGCGTTAAATTAAGTTGTTAAAATTATCATCAAATTAAGTTGTTGTACTAAATAAATATATTTATTAGTTATCATTTTATTACAATATTATTAATTAATAATAATACATCCAAATAATAATTTTAATATTTTAATTTTAAGTTAAAGTTTATTTAAGATGTGGGGGAAATTATCATTTTTTTTTTTTATTTATTACAAAAAAAAATAACATTGATAAAATGAATTATTCATTAAAAGTTTTGTTAACCCTCAATCTTCACCAGAAGGACAATTACGATCACTTTGAGAATTTTTTTACAAATGGATCTCTTAAAAAACATGTCTAGGGTTGTTTGTTTTTGCCACATTTATTTCTAAAAAAACTACATAAGTCTTTTTTAAATACACTAATGTCCATAAATTAAGGATAATTCAGAACACAGAAATTGAAAATAAAAATTTCACCTGTAGAATTATCACACACATCTTGAAGAAGAATATGCAAATTACAAGAAACCACCAGATGGCGCGGATAATACGTCACAATGTCGAGAGTGTAAGAGAGGGTATATAAGGAATGGTGGCAAAGAAGTAAAATTGTTCACAAGCGCTTTAAAAGCCTTTCAGTGCAATAACCGCATAGTTATGGCACAAAGGAAGCATTTGGATGATTTTTTACGTGGTAGAATTATCGGACGACTGGAATGTGGACGTACCCAGCTGGAAGTAGCCGAGGAACTTGGAATCGCCCAGAGTGTCATCTCCAGGCTTTAGCAACGATTCCAAGATGTGAGTAGATGTTACAGCACAGGTCGCCCCGAGTTACAACACCGAATGAGGACCGGTATTTAGCAGTTACTGCCAAAAGAAACAGACGGAGCACAGCATCAGACCTGCCTCGTCAGCTCTCTTCAGCTACTGATTCGACAGTTTCAAGGCCGACCGTGTACAGACGCTTAGGGAACATTGGTCTATATGCTCGTAGGCCTATCAGATGTGTTCCACTTACCGCAACTCACTGTCGCCTGCGATTAACCTGGAGTAGAGAGCATGCATTGTGGTCACCGCAACAGTGGTCTGGTGTGATGTTTTCCGACGAGTCCAGGTTTAGTTTGCCGTCTGATTCTCGCCGGACTTTCATATGGAGAGCGCCAGGTACCCGTTACCACCAAGAGAACACCATTGAACGACACCGTTACGGTGGTGCAGGATGGCTCGTTTGGGGAGGAATTATTCTTGGTTCCAGAACTGACCTGCATGTTCAGAGTGTAACGATGACAGGCCACATCTATCGGGATGTCATTCTGGAACAACATGTACGTTTGTTTCGGGGCGCCATGGGTGCTGAATTTCTGTTTATGGATGACAATGCCCGTCCTCACCGTGCAAACATTGTAGACGAATGCCTTCAATTGGAGGATATCACCCGTATGGATTGTCCAGCATACTCACCGGACTTGAATCCAATAGAGCATGTGTGGGATATGCTTGTCCGACGAATTACAGCCCGTCAACCCCCTCCCACCTGTCAACCGGAACTTCGGAGGGCATTGCTTGATGAGTGGTGTAATATTCCCCAAGATCAGATTGATAATTTGATACTCAGCATGCCTAGCCGTTGTAAGGCCTGTATTGCATCGTCCGGGAGACATACTCCATATTAACCATCCTACTAACCATGTTATACTGTTTTTTGTAAATAGGTTCTTTTTTGAAATTTGCTCCATGGAGTAAAAATCGCAATTTTTTTATTAATTATGTCAAACATATAGCATCTTTTTTGCTCTTTACCTTTTGTTTAATAAATAGACTTTACAAATAAGACAGATTTGTTTTGCTTCTGTCTCTTTCTGTGCCTGAACTTCATTATCCTTAATTTATGAACATGAGTGTAGATCTGCAGTTCTGATAGCATTTGTTTGTATAAAAGAGTCGTTAACCAAAAGCCCGTGTTTTTAACGAAGATATTTTTTTCTTTCAACCACCTTTGCTAACTACGTCGTTATCTGAGGCTGAACTGATAGCTATAGCTTAGCTTAAATAATAATAATCGACAGTCGTTAAACAATATCCGTATTGTTAACCAAGATATCTTTTTCTTTCAACAACCTTCGTTATCTAAATAATATGAGACCGTTGTTAAACAAGGCACGCTTAGTAATGTTGGAATGTATAATCAAGGGTCGTTAATCAAAAGCCTGTTGTTTTTAACCAAGATATTTTCTTTCAACCACTTTTTAATGTACATGGTTATCTGAAGCGGTTGTTAAACTGATAGCATTAGCTTTGCTTGAATACATAATCTGTAGTCGTTAACAATGTCTGTGTTGTTAACCAAGATATCTTTTCTTTCAACCACTTCTTAATCTGCGTCGTTATCTGAGGTGGTTGTTAAACAAGACAGTACTGATAGCATTAGCTTTGCTTGAATAATAATCTGTAGTCGTTAACCTATGTCTGTGTTGTTAACCTAGATATCTGTTTCTTTCAACAACCTTTCGTTATCTAAATATGTCGTAATTTGAAGTTAACAACACAAACAACACAAGGCACTATTTGCTTTAGCAATGTTGGAATACATAATCAAGGGTTATTAAACAAAGACTGAATAACCGTCGTTAACTGAGTAGTTCTTAGATGTAACCTTTAACTAATTCATTAATAGCATCAAATTTGTTTGAATAAAGAATTGTTAACCGAAGCTTGACCAAGATATTTATTCTTACCGCCATCCGTCGTTAACCAAATACGTCGTTACCTGATTTATTAGCCAGGGTACAAGTGTGATTTATTTTAATTCACAGTAAAAAAAATTTTATCCAAATTTTAGGGCAACAGTTATTTAACTTTTAAATCTAATACGATGAGAGCAACAGCTTTAATTGTACACAGTCCTCATTCTCCATAATTCATTTCTACACCACAATTTGAGATATTAGTTTAACAGAAAAAACTTAACACTTAATTTGAATATTACTTCAGCCCTAATGCTCACCAGCGGCGCACGTTATCACTGAGTCACGTGTCGGGCATATATTTTTTTCTTTCAACAACCTTTCGTTATCTAAGTATATCGTAATCTGAGACCGTTGTTAAACAAGGCATTGTTTGCTTCAGCGTTGTTGGAATATATAATCAAGGGACGTTATTCAAAGTGCTGTTAACCCTAGAGAATTTTGTTGAAGCGACCTGTCGTTAACCAAGTAGTCGTTAGATGTAATGGCTTTTAAACAACTCATTGATAGCTTCAAATTTGTTTCAATAAAGATTTGGTAACCCAAGCTTGATCAAGATATTTATTCTTACAGCCACTCGTCGTTAATCAAATGCGTCGTTACCTAAGGCCGTTGTTAAACAAGGCACTATTTGCTTTAGCACTGTTGGAATATATAATCAAGGGTCGTTAATGAAAGCCTGCGTTTTTAACCCTAGAGATTTTTATATAGTCACCCGCCGCTAATAGAGTAGTTGTTAGCCTTAGTAATAGCCCTTAACAAATTATTGATAGCATCAAATTTGTTTGAATAAAGATTTGTTAACCGAAGCTTGAACAAGATATGTTTTCTTACAGCCACCGGTCGTAAACCAAATACGTCGTTACTTGAGGACTTATTAACCAAGACACAAATGTGACTTATTTAAAAATTGAGTTCACTGTAAAAGTTTTTATCCAAATTTTACGACATCAATTGTTACGGATTCTAAATCTAACATTACGATGAGAGCAACAGTTTTAATTGGACACAGCCTACATTCTCCATAATTCATTTCTACACCACAATTTGAGATATTACTTTAACAGAATTAAATTAAACAGAACAGCAAATTAAATTACAGGTAATCGAGGCATAAATGGTATCTCCAGAAATGTTAAACGAAATCCAACATGTCTGTAATTCCACGATCCTTACCACTAATGGTACTAAATTACTGTTGTGCTGGTAGTTCATTTGGGAGGAATCTTCCACCAATTGTACTAAAACAATACCAATTAGATCGCGTACCACCAAAATCCCATTTGCGCTCCAGCTATAAATTACCTGGTGCGTGTAGGAACGAAATAAAAGGTCACACGAGCAGTATAAATCACGTGAAAACCATCTTAACCTCCCCCTTAAAAAAAGGCAGTAATTGTAGTCTAAGTGCTTATTTTCATGGCAGAAGTGGGCGGCATATATTCATTACATGGGCGGCCTTGTCGTACATCAAAAAGCCATATATGCACTGCGGCATGATTAGTGGGAATTTTTGGGGACAAAAAAATTGGGAACTCTTGTTATGAAAAAAGGGACCATTATGCTTTAATTAAGATGGGTATGTTTTTTAGCATTTAGTGGAAGGTTTAAAAATTTGTTTCAAGGTTAAGGATTGAATAGCTATTTTGAATGATTTATAGTTTTTTAATTAAATATATAAATGCCTAATTTATTATAGTGACGATTGATTTTGTTTAACTAAAACTGAATATTTGTCGTACATCAAAAATTATATATGCATTATGAGAAGAATAGTCTATCACCATTAATTGTTTATCGTTAGAATAATCTATCACTAGTCAGGTCTAACAATATATCCACTGAATTTTGTCGCACATCTTTTGATGCATCTATTGTGGGATTACTGGTGATGTTTTTTTATCACCAATAATAGTATATCATTAGAATAATATATATATATATATATATATATATATATTGTCTCTAATAGTATATGAATAAGCCTATAAATGAATTTTTGTCTTACATCAAAAATCGTATAGGAGAACAAATATAAAAAAAAAAGGAAACACTTATTATAAAAAGTACCATTTTTAAATATAAGTTTAAATGCCTGATTTATTATAGTTACGATTGGTTTTGTTTAACTAAAATTGAATTAATGGTAACTGAATTTTTGTCGTATATCAAAAGTTATATGGGAATTATAAGATGGATAGCCTATCACCAATGAAAATCTATCAATAGTCTGTCTAATGATACACTCATGTCCATAAATTAAGGATAATTCAGAATCACACAGAAATTGAACTCTAAAATAAAAATTTCACCTGTAGAATTATCACACACATCTTGAAGAAGAATATGCAAATTACAGGAAACCACCAGATGGCGCGGATAGTACGTCACAATGACGAGAGTGTAAGAGAGGGGTATATAAGGAATGGTGGCAAAGACGTAAAATTGTTCACAAGCGCTTTAAAAGCCTTTCAGTGCAATAACCGCATAGTTATGGCACAAAGGAAGCATTTGGATGATTTTTTACGTGGTAGAATTATCGAACGACTGGAATGTGGACGTACCCAGCTATCTAGAAGGAAGTATCTATCAGTGGAAGGAAGTATCTATCTATCAGTGGAAGTATCCGAGGAACTTGGAATCACCCAGAGTGTCATCTCCAGGCTTTGGCAACGATTCCAAGATGATGGTAATGTGAGTAGATGTTATAGCACAGGTCGCCCCCGAGTTACAACGCCGAATGAGGACCGGTATTTAGCAGTTACTGCCAAAAGAAACAGACGGAGCACAGCATCAGACCTGTCTCGTCAGCTCTCTTCAGCTACCGGTACGACAGTTTCGAGGCAGACCGTGTACAGACGCTTAGGGCACATTGGTCTATATGCTCGTAGGCCTGTCAGATGTGTTCCACTTACCGCAACTCACTGTCCCCTGCGATTAACCTGGAGTAGAGAGCATGCATTGTGGACACCGCAACAGTGGTCTTGTGTGATATTTTCCGACGAGTCCAGGTTTAGTTTGCAGTCTGATTCTTGCCGGACTTTCATATGGAGAGCGCCAGGTACCCGTTACCACCAAGAGAACACCATTGAACGACACCGTTACGGTGGTGCAGGACGGCTCGTTTGGGGAGGAATTATTCTTGGTTCCTGAACTGACCTGCATGTTCAGAGTGTAACGATGACAGGCCACATCTATCGGGATGTCATTCTGGAACAACATGTACGTTTTTCGGGGCGCCATGGGTGCTGAATTTCCGTTTATGGATGACAACGCCCGTCCTCACCGTGCAAACATTGTAGACGAATGCCTTCAATTGGAGGATATCACCCGTATGGATTGTCCAGCATACTCACCGGACTTGAATCCAATAGAGCATGTGTGGGATATGCTTGGCCGACGAATTGCATCCCGTCAACCCCCCTCCCACCTGACAACCAGAACTTCGAAGGGCATTGCTTGATGAGTGGTGTAATATTCCCCAAGATCAGATTGACAGTTTGATACTCAGCATGCCTAGCCGTTGTAAGGCCTGTACTGCATCGTCCTGGAGACATACTCCATATTAACCATCATACTAACCATGTTATACTGTTTTTTGTAAATAGGTTCTTTTTTGAAATTTGCTCCAGGGAGTAAAAATCGCAATTTTTATTAATTATGTCAAACATATAGCATCTTTTTTGCTCTTTACCTTTTGTTTAATAAATAGACTTTACAAATAAGTCAAATTTGTTTTGCTTCTGTCTCTTTCTTTGCCTGAACTTCATTATCCTTAATTTATGGACATGTGTATATCAATAAGTTATATCACTAAATTTGGCAGTACAGCTTTTGATGTGTGTATTCTGAGATAGTTTGTAGCATGTCTTTATTACCAATAGTATATACTCTTAGTATATCATTAAAATCGTATAATAAATATCGTATATCTATCACCAACTTTCTAGAATAACATAAGAATAGTAATATCGATTGTCTCTAATAGTATATCAATAGGCATATTAATGATTTTTGTCTTACATCAAAAGTTATATATGCATCATGAGATGAATAGTCTATCACCAATAATAATTTATCAATAATCAGAATAATAATATATCAATAAGTTCTATCACCGAATTTTTCCGTACATATTTTGATGTGTATATTGTGAGATAGTTGGTGGCGTTTCTTTATTACCAATAGTATATGACTTGGAAGACATTTATCCGTCAAATAACCGAAACAATCAAGCACATTGAACACTACAGTTAGTTTAATGTGCAACTCATGCCAAATACGGTGTCATTTCGATTCAAGATATCACTGGCAGTAGAATTCACTTTCTTTATGCCGCTTACAGCGAAATCTGTTAATTCACTTTGGAACTTTTTGATGCCGTACTGTTTTACCCTTCTTCAAGTATCTTCAGATCAAATTGGAACGCTTTGTGACGAACTGTTCTTTTTTACAGCATAGTGAAAAGGAGACTTTAATTATAGTCACCCTGTATATTACAAGGATATATGATTTGAAATGTTATCTGATTTCGTAGATTTACTATATATAGATAGCATTGAGTATATTTAGAAAATTATGTCACAATGCCTAATATTTATAAAATGTTACTATAAAATTTTGTAATATTGTAAATTTTCATTGATTGTTGCTTTTTACATGAATTTATCAAAATTACTTTCTTAACCAAGAAATTGTTATTATTATTTTAAGTTATAATTCTTTTAATTTATAATATGTTTTAATGATAAACCGACAGTTTCGGCACAAAAATCGAGGTACAATTTAATTTGACAACTTTTAAGTTTATATTATTTAAAATTTTTGAGGTTTTTCGTTAAAATTAATTCACGAAAAGATTGGTGATTATGGATTTAAAATTAAAAACATAAAAAGTGCTTTTTTTTCTGATAATTTTTTTTTTTTTTTTTTTTTTTTTACCATTTGCACAAGTTATTTTACCACGAATTTATTTAAAGATTTTTTCCTATAAGATTGATGAAAGTAGATAAATATCTTTTTTATGGCAAGAAAACTTCTTCAGAGCTAAGCCACACCCAAAAGATGAGAGCAGATTTCTTGATGGTACACTTCTTCATTTCTTATCATCATTTTACCATGCATTCATTTAAATATCTTACTTAGAAAGTTGATGGCAACAAACTTACTGATGTCAAATGTTTTGCAAAAGATATATTGAACATGAATTATTGTTATTGTTGAATATTTACAATTAAAATGTCAGCATTAACAAAAAAAAAAAAAAAAATATTCCAACATTAAAAATATATTATAATCTTCTTTTTGTTTTAAAAATCAAAAATATTTGTTATAAATTTTTCATTGTGTCAAAAAGATATAATGATTTATTATTATTGTTAAATAATTTACAATAAAAAGATCGCTATTAATATAAAAAATATACCATCTTCAAAAATATATTATATTCGTGATTATTGTTGTATAGCAAACATTGCTGTACATCAATTGGTAAGCTAAAAGGTCACCATTAACAAAAACAAATTCACACCATTAAAAATATTTTATATTTCCATTATGTTTTATATTTGTGAATAGCTTCTTTTTTTATAAACAGTGAATTACAACTGCATGTTGTCATCAATATAATATTTTCTTTTTTATAAGTGCATCTTTTATGAATTACAACTTCCAGTTGGCATCAATATAATCTATTCCTTTTGTAAGTGTATCTTTTATGAATTACAACTTCAAGTTGGCATCAATATAATCTATTCCTTTTGTAAGTCATCTTTTATGAATTACAACTTCTAGTTGGCATCAATATAATCTATTCTTTTTGAAAGTGCATCTTTTATAAATCACAATTTCCAGTTGGCATCAATATAATCTATTCCTTTTGTAAATCATCTTTTATGAATTACAACTTCTAGTTGTCATCAATATAATCTATTCTTTTGAAAGTGCATCTTTTATGAATTACAATTTCCAGTTGGCATCAATATAATCTATTCCTTTTGTAAGTCATCTTTTATGAATTACAACTTCTAGTTGGCATCAATATAATCTATTCTTTTGAAAGTGCATCTTTTATGAATTACAGTTTCAGTTGGCATCAATATAATCTATTCTTTCTGAAAGTGCATCTTTTATGAATTACAATTTTCAGTTGGCCTCAATATAATATATTCTTTTTATAAGGGCATATTTTATTTTCAGAAATGGTAAATATTCTACGGTGTCCAAAAAGTAAGTCCAATTTTCAATTTAAAATCGCCAGACATATGGAATTTAATTTTTTTTCCTTTTTAAGTTGCTGGCACTGTCCTTGACATCTGTGTGAAATTTCACATCAAAATATTCACTTGGCTTTGTGAGACGCTAAAATTGATTCCGGCGATTTTTGAAATGTCACAATTCCTTGAGCAAAGAACTTGCATTCAATGTTGGTTGTGGAAACGTATAGAATGTTGCAGAAGGCATTCGGTGAGCACTCTTATATCGGAAAGACAAGTGGTATAAGCAATTCAAAGAAGGCAGAGAACGCGTTGAAGACGAAGATTCTGGTCGAAGGTTCTTTGAAGACTCTGGTCGACCACCAACCTCAACCGACGAAGTTCACATCCGATAAATTAAAGATTTTATGCTTGCAAACCGTCGATTTACAATTAGAGGCCTTGCTGATGATGTTGGAATTTCAAAAGGATCGGGCAATTCCATTTTGGGCCTCAAATGCGTCAAATCTCGACTGGTACCGAAAACACTGAATGCGCCACCTCACACTGCTTTGAATCTTCGTGACTTTTCGCCAAAAATGAAACCCATATCGTTCCACGACCCCGTATTCACACCGTGCGGCTTCTGGCTATTCCCTAAACTCAAAAGAGACCGTTTTGAATCGATTGAAGAGATTCAACGTAAATTGGCGCGCTTTGAATGGCATCCCTGTCGATGACTTTTTAGCATGCACTGAGGATAGGAAAAAAAGTTGGCATAAGTGCATTGTGTCGGGTTGGGATTACTTGAAAGCAGTGAAATAAATTTGGAAGAATAAATAAAGAGTTTTTGAAAAAAAAAAAAAAATAATTAGTCTTACGTTTTGGGCACAGTAGTCAATTACAATTTCCTGGTGGCATCAATACCATCTATTATTTTTATAAGCGCATCTTTCCATTCAGAAATGAAAATGGACAAAAATAGAAGCATAAAAAAACTGGCACACAGGAACTTATACTTTTCTGCAACCGCTGTTCCGTCAAACTCCATTCTTCGAAAAATAACTTCCTTAACAATCCTACACGAGAATGCCCCAAGAAACGAGACAATGGATACACGATCAAGACATCAATCTCATCATACACGGAACACCGAAAAATCGCTCATAATCACTCTGAAAGCATTGTAAAAGGGCTGTTCCCAATGAAATACGAGTCCGTTTACCCATCTTCACAGAACAATAACGACGCATACTTTATGTCGTGGGCGTGGTGTCATAAAAAGAAGACACATTTTCGCTGTAATGAAACCGTATTAAAGCGGGCTGCACTGTCTGTCGAGATTGTATCACAGAGAAGATAAAAGAAAAAGAACTTAGTGTAATAAGAATTCTCCTACAAGCGTGTTTATCAGATATAACATTTCGCCAAAGCATTTTAAGGGCTGGTTCCTTTTTTTATTATTATTTTGAGGGATCTGATGTCTTCAGAAGATGCTTGAAGCCTGTACCACGTGATACGAGGAACGATCATATCACGTGACTTCCTCAGCGAAGAGCCCTGTAAAACGAAACGGTAAATTTCTCTGAAGGGGGAACACCTCCACTTTTTTTTCTCATGTTGCCCATGAATCATGGGTCTCTTCGATGGACAATGGGAGATCTTTAATGCATATAATGTCTTCGGATGGTATGGGAAATATGAAATATGACGCAAACGTAACTTCTGCAGATACCATAATATAGGCAGTTGACAGCATTAGACGTTGTTAAGGAGATTTAGTGGCGAAAAACAGAAAAATATCTGAAAATTAATGTAACTTAACTTAGAATTCTGAATCTAAACTCCAAATCAATATTCTCAAATTAAATAAACTGGTCTATTATAATTTGAAACTATATTACTTAAAAGAAAAATATCTGAAAATTAGCGTAACCAAACTTTGATTTCTGAACCCAAACTAAACCAATATTCTCAAAATAAATAAACTGGTCTATTACAATTGGATACTATATTACTTAAAAGAAAAAATATCTGAAATTTAACGTAACCTAACGTTGATTTCTGAACCTAAACTCTAAACCAATATCCTCAAATTAAATAAACTGGTCTATTAAAATTGGAAACTATTATTACTTAAAAGAAAAATATCAAAAAGAAGAAAATATCTGAAAATTAGCGTAACCTAACTTCGATTTCTGAACCTAAACTCTAAACAAACATCCTCAAATTAAATAAACTGGTCTATTATAATTGGAAAATATATCACTTAAAATATAAATACAATTTTTCAATATAGATTCTAAAATTGTGGAAAGACAATTTTCTCACAAATGTGTGTTTGAACAATGAATGTTTTTAAAAGGATAAGTTTTAGTAATAAAAATCGAGTTGTGTCAAAATTTGAACAATAGAAGAACGCATTCCTTATATGCATGTATTGTATTTAATTATCAATAACTTTGCAAAATTAATAAGTCCGCATAAAAATGAAATTCATTAGATTAAACCAGGGGTGGCCAACCCAAATGATCTTGGTGGACCACTTTGGAAGTGCATCCTAACCACGGGCCGCATATAAAATTATATAACTCCATATTAGATTTTAACCCACTATAGACATTCTTTTGGAGTGAAAACTGAAACATAATGAGTTATTATTTTGTGTTTACTATTAATTTTACATATAAACACAGATAATACAATAATAATGATACTAAACGCACATTATAAAAGAAATATATAACACTTAAAAATGAAATATAAAAAATATAGAAATATAAACGAAATAAAAAAAAAAAAAATGGAATCTATAAAAATATTTATTTTACTAGTGCGATATGTGTTTCTCCACTCTTGCACTTAGCTTTTGCAAATCGATCTCAATTCAGGTATTTGCACATTTTAATGGGTGTTGCGTCCACTATGTTTGAGCGTGTTTTGTCTTTCGTCAATTTCTTTTAATTCATTTTTAAGTGGTTCGGAATAGATTTTAAACCGTAGGTCACGGTCATCTAACATGATCGATCGTAGAGCGTTGCGGGGGTAGTGTTGCTCCGAGTTCGTAGCTTATCTTCAAGTTACACACACTTTCTGGGTAGTGCTAAGTGAGGTAACGTCGGTGCAACGTTTGCGATAAAGCATCCAAGACAACTGTTTAAAGTGTTTACCAGCTGCCTTAGAACAAAAAAAAAAATGATAAGAAAATTTTTTTTTTTGTTCTAATGCAGCTGGCAAACACTTAGACACTTGTCTTTGATGCCTTAAGGCAAGCGCTGCACAGATGTTACTCACTTCACGCATTACCTTCCAGGGGCGCGTGTAACTTGAAGATAAGCCACGGAGTAACAATGCCCCCGCAATGCTCTACGATACTGTTAGACCGTGAACTACGGTTTAAAGTGGATTCCAAACCACTAACAACATCCATGGCACCGCCGGGATTTGAACCTGAAACCTGTGGTACCGAGCGCCAGAGCGCTAGCCACTCGGCCATCTAGGCCCCAATAAGAAAATATTTACTATGATAAAACACTATTGAATTCATCGACATCAAATAAGATTACGTTTTCCATTTAGATATTTCGACCTTTGTTCAACAAAGCAATTTAGTACTACCAAGAAAAATCATTTACTTTTCAATAGCTGTTGCTATTTGTTTTTATTGTCTATTGTTCGTATATTAATTAATTCAAGCCGTTATTTATTCTATAATCTACTATGAGATTCTGTTCCTTTTCTATTGTTTATATTTTATTTAGGACTGATATTTATTTAGAGGTAAATAAATGATTAAATTACTACACGAAGTATTGATTATCATTAAATTGAATTATTTATAATATTTATTTCTATTATTCAATTGTGTTTGTTCTAAACAAGAATAGAGGTTTTTTTTTTTCTTTTAAATTAAATATATTCCACATATTTTTCAAGAAGTCTCTAGTCAAGGATTTTTTTTCTTCAAAAGCTAATAAACACATGTATGTTACTTACTGTCAAAAACAATGTTTCAAAAGTTTTTAAAAATTATATTAATTAAGTAAACAATAATGATATTGTTTAATTATTTTATTTTTTAAATAAAAAAAATTATTTATTGATAAATTTACTTAAATAAGTAAACAAATTAAATAAGTAAATAATTAAATATTAAATATATTAAATAAGTAAACAATTTTTAATTTATTTAATAATAATGCAAACAATATTGTTTAAAACAAATTTTATTAAATAAGTAAATTATTTAATAAGTAATGTAAAAAATATTGTTTAAAAACAAATTTTATTAAATAAGTAAATTATTTAAAATAATGTAAACAATATTGTTTAAAAACAAATTTTATTAAATAAGTAAATTATTTAATAAGTAATAAACAATATTGTTTAAAAACAAATTTTTTAAATAAGTAAACAATATTAAATAAGTAAATTAATTAAATATTAAATATATTTTAAACAATTTTTAAATAATTTATTAAATAATACATTGTTTAAAAATAAATTTAATTAAGTAAACAATATTGTTTAAAAATAAATTTTATTAAGTAAACAATATTGTTTAAAAATAAATTTTATTAAATAAGTAAACAATATTGTTTAAAAATAAATTTTTATTAAATAAGTAAACAATATTGTTTAAAAACAAATCTTATTAAATAAGTAAACAATAGTATAAAATAAATTTTATTAAATAAGTAAACAATATTGTTTCAAAATAAATTTTACATAGTAGAAAAAGACAAGACAAGAAAAGGATAATTTCATGTGATGTTTATTGGTTATTTTAGTTATTAAATTTTTTGCAATTATTCTAATAGAATTTTTTGAATAGAATTTGTAGAAAAAAATAATGAATATGGAAATTTTCATATTTCTCATTGTAATCTTATTATTTTATTTTATTACATTTAAACATCTATACTTTGAATCTCAATAAAGTTGTTTACTAAATGATATATCTCGATACATTTAGAAGTTTGAAAAAAAAAAAAAAATGAATTAAATGAATCATTTATTCTCTTTTTTTCATTTTAAGAAAATGGATTAATTATTTATTATAATGTAAGATAGCAGAATTTTTAATTTTTTTCCTAATATTTTAATAATTTATTTCAATATAAAAATTGACAAAAATCAGAGGAACATTGAATGAATTTTAAAAAATATTTTTAGTATTTTTCTATTATTAAATTAGTTGTTCTGTTCAGCTGGCATACAGAGACAGTTAAACTTTATGCCATAAGCAAGGACTGAACCTCTGCTACTCACTTAGCACTACCCAGGGGCGTGTGTAGCTTGAAGATAGGCTATGGACGCGAGTACCCCCACAACATTCTACGATTCTATTAGACCGCGACCTACGATTTAAAGTGGATTCCGAATCACTACAAACGTCCACGGCACCGCCGGGACTCGAACCCCAAACCTGTGGTACCGAGCGACAGAGATTTTTTGTAATTATATAATTTCGAGCTTGTTACAAAATCATGCATGCTTAAAATATTACGAAAAAGAACATTGCATTTATGCTAAATTGATTATTTAATAGATTTTTTTAAAAGTTAAATTATAATTATTATAATTTTTTTAAATTTTTAAAATATTTTAATTTTTAAATCATTTAAAATTTTAAAATTATTTAAATTTTTAAAAAATATTTTATTATTTTAAATTTAAAATAATTATAAATTTTAATTTTTTTTATTATTTAAATTTTTTTAAATTTAAAATAACTATAATTTTAATTTTCATTCTTAGGTATATGATTTTTTTAAATCAGAATTTTAATAATTTTCGTGTTATTTTCTTAAGAATTTATTAATTATAATTAGCAATGTTTAAAAATTGAAGAGTAAAACTAGATAGTTTAAAAATTAACTCAATATCTCAAATTTGAGTCTTATTTGGCTGACTTAAATAAAATATATAAACTTCATCAAATTATCTTTGTGGAAAAGTTTATTTTCACATATAATAAATGCTAATTTTTTTATAAATCTCGAAAATGACTAGTTAATCAAGCTATATTTTTGAATATTGTTTTTATCTTTTGATTATTCTATACTTAAAAATATCGTTTGGCATTTTGTGAGGCAAAAAAATAAATGCAATTCCCTCATTTTAAATATTTATTATTTTAAAAAACAAATTTTATTAAAAATTTGATTATTCTTACTAATAAAATGTGAAGTTATATTTTATCACTCCTTGACTTAATTATCTTCCCAAATTTGTAGATCTTATAACCATATTTATGGACCTCGGTTGCAGTTATACTGCATTCAGTTAAGCTTCAATTCAAACTGAAATGCTTTTATTCAGGAAATAAATTTAAATTATTTTTAATTGTTATGTAAAATTAGTTGAAAAAAAAAGAAATTAAAATGATTAATTTATTCCCCTTTTTTTCATTTAAGATTAGATTAATAGAATATTTAATCAATATAAGACAGAAGAATTTTTAATTTTTTTCTAATATTTTTAATCATTTATTTCAATAGAAAAATTGACAGAAATCAGATGGTCAATGTTTGAATTCTAATATATATTTTTAGTTAGTTTTAATAAT
Source organism: Caerostris extrusa (assembly GCA_021605095.1). Lineage (NCBI taxonomy): Eukaryota > Metazoa > Arthropoda > Arachnida > Araneae > Araneidae > Caerostris > Caerostris extrusa. Next base: position 54,533 of record BPLR01017482.1, read on the forward strand.
TTTTGTAATTATACAATTTTCGAACTGGTTACAAAATCATGTATGCTTAAAATATTACGAAAAAAAGAACAATACATTTATATTAAATTGATTATTTAATAGATTTTTAAACTTAAAATAATTTTTTAATTATTTTTTTTTAAAATAATTAAAATAATTAATTTTCAATTTTGATTCTTAAGTATGTGATATTGTTTTTAAATGAAAATTTAAAAATTTTGATGTTTTTTTTAAAAAAATTTTTTATAATAGTCTTACGAAAAATCCCATAGAAAAGTTATAAAATTTTTATGTCAATATAATGTATAAAATTGTAATGAGTAAAACTAGATAGTTTAAAAATTAATTCAATATCTCAAATTTAGATCTTATTTGGCGGATTTAATTAAAATATCTAAACTCTATCAAATTAAAGTATTTATGCTGAAAAATAATATTATATATATTCAGAAAAATAATATTTTCACTTGAATAGTTCTTTTAACATCAATTATTAGTCTGTATTTGAATTAAAAGTTCTCATTTCTTGATTATTCCATATATAAAAAATATTTTGAGAAAGATAAAATAAATACAATTCCATCATTTTAAATATTTATTATTTTTAAAAAAAAAAATTCGATTATTCTTTAATAAAATGTGAAGTTATTTTTATCTCCCCTTGACTTAATTATCTTCTCCAAATCTTGTAGATCGTATAACCATATTTATGGACCCCGGTTGCAGTTATGCTGCATTCAGTTAAGCTTCAATCCAAACTGAAATGCTTTTATTCAGGAAATAAAATATTGATTGGCACCGAAATGGAATTTTGATATCAAATAAAATATTAAAGTGCTCCAGCTATAAAAGATATCCCGGACTTGGAACTATCTTAGATGACAGTAATAAAGATGACTAGAAAGACATTTTAAAGCCGTGCTATAAACTTTATGAGACAATTTAAGGAGTTTCCGAAGTAAGATAAATATTCATTGATTTTGGTTATTTATTTATGTTTTTTAATTTCAAATTTTGTGAGCCATATTGCCTTCAACGATAACAAAAGAATTCCGATAATATTTTTTTTCATTGTTTATTTTGATTAATTTATTTAATACATTGTATATTATTTTTATATCAAAACAATTTAATTTTTTAAAATGTTATTAATTTAAAAATTGTTCTAAATTGTTTGTTGTTGTTTTGTTTAAGGATAGTTATATCATGGAATTTTTGATTAGTTATATCATGCAAATGTATAAGTTTAGTTAACATAATTCTTTATATTGATTTTTTATTAGATTAGTTATATCATGTAAAATTTATGAACGCATTTATAATTTTTGCATTAAAAATATGTTCACAATTTTGTAAACAAATTTCAAACAATCAGTGTTTTAGATTAGTTATATCATGTAAAAATTTATGAACGCATTTATAATTTTTGCATTAAAAATATGTTTCACAATTTTTGTAAACAAATTTCAAACAATCAATGTTTTAGATTAGTTATATCATGTAAAATTTATGAACGCATTTTATAATTTTTGCATTAAAAATATGTTTTATTTTGTAAACAAATTTCAAACAATCAATGTTTTAGATTAGTTATAACATGTAAAATTTATGAACGCATTTATAATTTTTCATAAAAACTGTTTCACAATTTTTGTAAACAAATTTCAAACAATCAATGTTTTTAGATTAGTTATATCATGTAAAATTTATGAACGCATTTATAATTTTTGCATTAAAAATATGTTTCACAATTTTGTAAACAAATTTCAAACAATCAATGTTTTAGATTCGTTATTTCATGCAAAATTTATGAACACATTTATAATTTTTACATCGAAAACATATTTCATATTTTTTTAAAGAAATTTTAATCAATCAATCAATGTTTTAGATTAGTTATATCATATAAATCTTATGAAGCATTTATAAATTTTAAATTGAAAATATGTTTCATAATTTTGTAATAAAATTAATTATATCTATTATTTTTTTCTAATTTGTATAATTTTTTATGCTGACATATGTTTAATGTTATGAATAAATAATAATCATGTCAAAATAACTAAGACTAGTTAAAACACATTCATGTTTAAAAAGAGGCAATAATTTAATAATTAAAGCCCAAATCCTTAACATATAATAATAATTCGAAGTAATAATATCAAATAAAATTTATTCATATATTTTACTTTCTACTTTGAAAATATTTTTCGAAATATATATTCAAAAATTTATTACACTTACATTTTTTTAGGTAATGCGTTATTTTTTTTGATTGCAAATTTATACCACTATGGGAAAAGAACATTTCCATTAATTGATTTGAATTTTAGTTTATTCAGTCAAAATAGTTAGAAATTATTTTGAGTGTAATAAATATTCTTAATATTTAAATTATTAATATATTAAAATATTTTAAATTTAATATACTAAAATCTTTTAATTATTTCTTAGAATTAAATGTTTAAAATATTTAATATAACTAGATGAGTTTATATTTAATGAATATTCTAAGAAAATGTTATTTAAAATTTAAATCAGGCATACCTTCAATTAAATTTCAATTATTGAAAAACTATTATAATATTATAAACCTTAAATAATTTTATTTATTTATTTCTGTAATTCACATTTATAAAAATTAATTAAATTCAAATGCAATACAACCATATTAATAATTCCATTTGAGAAATTTAACTATAACTTTATTTTATTTAGAAATTTTATATCAAATTTCACGTCATTTGATTTTTTTATCATTAGGAATTATTTTCTGCTTGTACAATAATATTTTTTATTTAATTAATTTAACTCGAAATGGTTTTTAATCATATAATTTAATGTAATCTATTTTTTTATTTATCATCTTTTCAAAATCACGAATAAAACTTTTCTACCATTTTTTTATTTAAATTACTGCTCCAAGCAAACATGATGAAAAATTCTCTTTTTAACACAAACAAACATTATAAATATTACAAAACATTCTTAAAATAAATAATAATTTACAATAAAACAGTATTGTATTCTTTTAAGTTCTAAAGTCATCGTCTTTTTTAAATTCTAGATTAAAAAATGATTTCAATTTAGATTTGATAAGCTTTCCTTTTCTTTTATAAATAAAATTTGCTACCATTTTTATTTTTAAATTAATTTTTATTGAAAAAGTGCATATTTATTTAGGGAAGTAGTTAAGAATTTGATAAACAGTACTTATTTCATTTCAAAGGAAGGAATTACCATAATATTTTTTTTTTTTTGAAAAGTTGTTTGCATAAATAATTTAATAAATTATTTCAGTATCAATCGAATAATTATTTATTTTACTTTAATGTATAGAAATAATAATGAATTTAGCTTAAAACATGTATGCACAAAATAAAATTAAAAAAAAAAAAAAAAGGAAACAGGAATTATTAACTTTAATTAAATGAATAAATCAACAAGAATTTTTAAGTATAATTATTTTAGTCGTTTTTAAGTATTCTTAAACTTTCTTTTTTGCAATTGGAATTATGTAAATGAAATTTTATTCATGATTAGCCCATCAAAAATATGGAATTAAATTAAGAATTTCTATAAGAATTCTTTTTCGAATGGTTCTTTTTTTCGAATGAGAAGAATTGAATATTTATGAGGTAATAAAAGATTACTTTTTTTTTAAAAAGCTGACTTTCGTTGAAACACCCCATCGAAAAACATAAATTTGCTATTTGCATTATCAATTTCAGCCTCGCTTTTTTAAACGAAATAAACCAATTCGTCGCGTTATTTGTCTTGAATCTGAATCAATTAATTTATGAACGGTTCAAAAGCTTTAACGAATGCGAGGAAATTAAATAATTTGTTGGGAATGTTTGGTTTTCATTTACTAAATTGAATTTAATCGCATCGACTTTTCTTTTCATAACGTTAAAAGAAATATTTTTTGTTAGATTTTTTTTTAAGATAAAATATAAGAAAGAAATCTTCTTATTTTTTATTTATTTATTTTTGGTAAAAAAGTACTTAACTGTATTTTGCATGACGTAAAATGAAATAATAAAAATATTCAAAAATTTAATCAGCTTTGCCGATATAATGGATACACATAAAATTTTGAATTTAATGCAATAAAAAACGCCTAATAGCAATCTTAAAAAATAAACATCTATAGAATTTCAAACAATTTTATAAAAAGCTTGTTAAACAAATTTAAAAAAAAAATAAACGATAGAATTACAAACGATTTTATAAAAATTGTAAAACAAATTAAATCGTTTGAATTCTATAGTTTATTTTTTTTTTTTTAGTTTTTAAAAAAATAAACTATAAAACTAACTATAAACTAAATTATAACTATAACTATAACTATAAACTATTCCTAACTATAAACTAAAATAAACTATAAAAAGCTTGTAAAACAAAAAAAAAAAAAAAAAATAAATTATAGAATTCCAAACGATTTTGTAAAAAAAAACTCGTAAAAAAAAAAAAAAAAAAAAAATACACTATAGAAATCCAAACGATTTTGTAAAAAAAGCTTCTTGTAAAAACAAATAAAAAAAATAAACTATAGAATCCAAACGATTTTGTAAAAAGCTTGTAAAACAAATAACAAAAAAAAAAAAAATAAACGATAGAATTCCAATCAATTTTATAAAGAAGCTTGTAAAACAAATTAAAAAAATAACCATAAAATTCCAAACTATTTTATAATAAAAGCTTGTAAAACAAATTAAAAAAAAATAAACTGTAGAATTCCAAACGATTTTATAAAAAAGACACGCGAAAAAAATTTAATAAAAAGGCAAATGAGTAAGTTAAATAAACCAATAAGAATAACTCGTAAAAAATATTTAAAAAAATAAATAAACCAATAAGAAATGTTCTTACAGAACAAAAATAATTTAAATACTGATATATGATGAAACCTCCCTTCCAATGCTGGAGAATTCTGAAGTTAAAAATAATTCAATAACAGATTTGTTTATTATATTACAAGTTAAATTAATTTTAATTTTAAAAAATTGTCACAAAAAAATAGTTAAAACTTTAACGAAGAAAAAAAACGAAAATAAAATTATAAAATAATTTTTGACAGTTTTTGTATTCAAATGTCAGCCACATACAAAAATTGTCAGGAATATTATTTTTGTAATTATTTGCCAAAAATAACTTTTTACAAGCGAACAACATTACTGAAATCTTAAGTTTATAAAATATTTCTTTATTTTACATAATCTACCGAAAAGACATTCCAGTATACAGATTTATGATGTCCAGTTCTGGCATTGACACGGAAGTCTTTCAGTTTGGAGTCGTTTGTAAGTTCAAAAATCCAACTAAAATAAATAAATATAAATATAAAATGAATGCAAAAGGGTGCGAATTTTAATGTAAATATAATCTGCTGTGGCGATATGTTACCCATAAAATTTAGAATTTAATGTAAAAATAAAAACGTATAACAACAATTCTAAAAAAATAAAAAATATAGAATTGCAAACGATTTTTTTTTTTTTTTAATCTCGTTTTTACATTGAAATAAAATTGTTTTTGCTTTTCACCAGATGATTTTTTTAGAACAGTTTCACATTATTTAATTATACAGTTATTAGCACATGAAAGAAATTAAAAATATTATGTATAAAATTAAAGATCATGAAAAAAATTTCAAATATTTTATGGTCAAGGACAAAAAAATACCGGTACTTACGTATTAACGGTACCTTGGCGACAGTTGCGCCAATAAGGAGCACACGCGCCAACCGCAGCTACAGATTTGGCGCCAATTTACACTCAAAATTTTTTTTCCAAATAATAAAATATATATGAAACACTTCATTTAAAATCAAAACGCTTTCAAAATATTTTTATTCCAAATAATAAAGATTGGCGACACTTAAAAAACCGCCAAGTCTGTCGCCAAGATACCGTTAATATGTAAGTACCAAAATACCTCTCGTAATAGCATAATTTTATATGTAATAAAAATTGAAATTTTTTGATTAATGAAAGCTTCATTTTTTTTGCTTGTTTGCAGTAAAATTTGAGGCGTGAGAAACAGCAAAAATCAAACACAAATATTGAAAAATTGTTAAATAAAAAAAAGTATGCATCAAAGTAATAAATTTGTTATTAATTTTAACAACTTTGTGATTATATAGGATACATATAAATAAAATAAATAATATTTAATAGACAGGTTTCGTTTTTTATCAAGTTCTCATAACTTACAGTAAATTTGTATGTTACCTTTGAACTTTATAGTTAATTAGCATCACGCATTAGTTAATAAATAAACACTAATTATTACGATTTTTAAGATTACAATACAAACATTTTGGAATCGATTATCATTTCACTTCACAAAATTACAAATAATTAATAAATTATAATTGATGCAAAACATAAAAAACTATATCCATTATAAGTATGCATTAAAAGGATTTTTAAAAATTATTCCAGTCTGAAATTTTGCATGTTATAAATATTTAGAAAAAAAACATATTTTCATTTTCAAATGAAGATAAATTGGTACCGCCATCTAGTATTGAAACTTGTGACTAAAAGATAATAATAAAAAGTTTAAGAAAATATTTTTAATTTTATAAAAATTAATATTGCTGCATTTTTAATTTTATAAAAATTAAAAAAAAATATTTAAAAATTTATTTCAATTCAGGAGAATCAATTAACAAAAAAATAATATTTTTTTTTGGTTAAAATGTATTTAAACATCGATTAATTAAAAAAAAATATATGAAAATATTTTTAATTCCAACAATGTTAAAATATATTAAAAATTTTTAATCAAAAATATTGTCTTTAATATGTTGTTTAGTAAGAAAATAAAAAAAAATCTGTTAAAATCTTGTCTTAATTTTATTTGTCAGATTTATTCCTTGAAAAATTTTTATTCAGTAAAGAAAACACAACTAAATAGCGAAAAATTTATGATGTCAGATAGTACACTAATATAATTTACATTGGAAAAAAAACATATTGAAAATATTTACTATAAATATGTATATTAATTAAAAATGCAAATTATTTAATATTAATGCAGTTTTTATGTATTCTTATGTATAAATATTCTTTTATTTTCAAAATTATTAAAAAAAAAAAAAAAAAAACTTTTTTTCAAAGATAAAATAATCTGTATACTGATTAAAAAAAAAAATTCTTCATTAATAATGCAGTTTTTATTGAAAAGGTAAAAAATACTCTTTTTAATTTCATAATTATAAAAAAAACAAACATTTTTTTTAAAAATATCATTCTTTTATTTAATCTTTCATAATTTAATTAAAATATAATTTTTCATAAATGCAAATATAAATGCTTTAAAACGTTTTATGATAATACACTCAAAATTTAATTTTTTTGTTTAACTAAACAATTTTAATATCTATTGTGCAGGTTGGGCAATCAGATTGTAATTGGGTGTAGTTGGGTTGAGATACTTGAAGCTCAGGGTGGAGAATTCACAGCTTTATTGACACACGCACAAACACCACACACATAAAATTAGAGACATGCAATTTTTAATACATTTAAAGACATAATCATAGATTCGTGGAAGCATTCCATTTCTAAGCCGAAAACTCGGTACTCGGCTACGTGAAGGATGCGCGAAATATATTTCCTCTAAACATGAAATTATTATTGTTATTATCATTTTTTTTGGCAACAGTGTTTTTAACAATGAATGTATGTATATATCAATATTTTGAAAGCAAAAAAAATGTTTACCTAATTATTCCTGCATTATTTAACAACAATTTATGTTAATCATTCTCTAAAGAAAATATCATCCGGGCACACAGGAATGCTAATGTAAATAAATCTTTTGGATGTTATATTTTCAGGATATTAATAAATAGATAATAACAATAAAATCCAATGTTCATTGATTATTTTAAGAACTTATGTTTGTTCTCTAAGGGAATATGGAAAAATATATATATATATATATATGCATTTTGCGGTACATTATTGAAAATGATTCATTCAATTAAAATTCAAATAAAAATTTTAATTTAAAAAAAAAAAAAATTGTATATCATAAAAAAATTTATAGAAATTAAAAAATAGTCCAATATATTTATATACGTTTTCTTTTAAACTTTGACTAAGCTTTTTCGGATATTGGAAAAAACATTCGTGTGATAAATTAGAATTATGTGTTTATCTTAAGAGCTCTGTAACTCGGTGCCACAGGTTTCCGATTTGAGTCCCGGCAGTGCCACGAATATTTATAGTGGTTCGGAATCCATTTGAAACAACAGGTCTCTGTCTAATATGACTGTAGATCGTAGGGTTTACAACTCAATCCTATAAAAAATAACCATCTAATGTGTCGCCAGTAATTTTGCCAGTAGTCAGAAGGATCTTGGTCCACCATGGGATATAGTGCCAGGGCGTTAGTTAGTTAGCTAGTTTATCTTAAGAATAAAAAAAAAAGTGTTAACGAATGTGAATCTGTTATGAGACATTCATTGTCACATTCAAATTTGAAATTCATATCTTTTTCTATCGGGGAAAAAAAAAAAAAGAAAAAAGGCTTCAAAATGTTTGGCTTGCCTTCGAGACAGCACATCATTCATAAGTCATTTTCGAAAATACAAGCAGAGGTAAACAACTCCAACTGAATTCGGAAACAATTTCTCTAGGTGACAAAACACAAAGAAGTAATTCTTCAAACACCACCAGAATGACTACTGCAAGAACAACTAACAGTTCAGCGAGGGAAAAAAAGACTTTGCTAATGGGAAACCAAGAATGTTCTAACATTCCGGGGTGTAGAGAATTGTTCTTCTCTTCTTTTATCGTTTGGTTGTTTTCCTCTCGACAATTGTGGAGCCCCAGAAATTACCGTGTCACACTCGTTACGGTCCAATTAGACCTCAGTGGTACAGACTCGAGTTCCCCCGAGTGAATTCTGGGAATTCCTTCCATATCATCGTGTTATTCTTAGACATTACAGGAATTGGAATACTGTTCATGGACTGCGGTCTTTAATAGACCGTCTCCCCAACATTAGATTCCGATGCACAACGGCCCCCTATAAAACATTAGAGTCTCAGAAATTTTAAGATACTATTGTGCCCAAAAAAGTAAGACCAATTATTATTCAATTCCTTCTATTAGCTCACACTCTCCCTATATATATCTTGTTCAAATTTCCAATCGTTCATAAAATACTTTTTTATTCATCCATTCAAGTTCAAATACATTTTTTTTTTTTAACTTGTTGTGGATGACACTGGATGTTAATACAGTTTTTTCAAATATTAATTCATCAATTAAATTTAATTAATTAATTTTAGTTTTTTTAGATTTAAGTTGCATGTGTCTACCCATAGATGGTGCCAGATAAACTTAAAAAATGAATGAAAATTATTTATAAAGGACTTTCTGCAATAGAGTGAACAAAAAAAAAAAGTAGGAATTGATTTAAATTTTTTTTTTTTTTTTTTTATATTGCTTGTTTTTCAAAAACTCTTTATTTATTCTTCCAAGTTTATGACATCGCCTTCAAAATAATACCCTCCGGACACTATGAATTTTTTGCCAACTTTTTTCCCAATCCTCAATGTATGCTAAAAGTCATCGGCCGGGATGGCTTTCAAAAGCGCCCGGCCGATTCACGTTGAATCTCTTCAATCGTCTCGAAACGGTGTCCCCGGGGTGGTCTTTTGACTTTAGAGAATAGCCAGAAGTCACACGGTGTTAATACGGTGGTTGTGGAACGATATGGGTTTCATTTTGGCGAAAACGTCGGCCGTAGAATCAATGCAGTGTGAGCTGGCCCATTCAGCGTTTTCGGTACCAATCGAGATTTGACGCGTTTCAGGTCCAAAAATGGAATGAACCGATCCTTTTGAAATTCCAACATCATCAGCAAGTTCTCCAATTGTAAATCGACGGTTTGCAAGCACAGCATCTTTAATTTTTGGACGTGAGCTTCGTTGGTTGAGGTGGATGGTCGACCAGACCATTATTATTAAATAATACTTTTTAATAATATAGTTGTAATAATTTATATATTATTTTTTAATATTTAGATAGTATTTAAATTGTATCATGTTTTACACTTTATTAAATATTATTCGCATTATTTTAAAAATGAATTTAAATGTTATTTTCTAATATTTAGATAGTATTTAAATTGTATCATGTTTTTCATCTTTCACTAAATATTATTCATAAAATAACATTTAAATTTATTTTTCTAAAAAATAGTATTTAAATAATATTTCATCTTTCACTAAATATTAAATGCTATTTTTTAAATATTTAAATGTTATTTTTCGAATATTTAAATTGTTTGATGTTTTAATATTCCATTAAATAAATATTCGTATTATTTTTTAAAGTGAATTTTTAAAAATAATTAAATTTAGATGGTATTTAAATTATATCACATTTTTAATATTCACTAAATATTATTCGTATATTTTTTTGAATATTTACAAAAATATTATTCGTATAATTTTTTAAATTATAAGTCACATTTTAATCTTTCACTAAATATTATTCATATATTTTTTGAAAATTAAATGTAAATGTTATTTATAATTTTTAGATAGTTTTAAATATCATATTTTAATCTTTCACTAATTATTATTATTCGTATTATTTTTTTGAAAATTAAATTTAAATGTTATTTTCTAACATTTAGGTGGTTTTAAATATATATTTTTTAATCTTTTCATGTTTAAATATTATAAGTATTTTTAAAGTGAATTTAAATATCATTTTCTAATATTTAGATAGTATTTAAATTATATCATGTTTTTAATCTTTCATTAAATATTATAAGTATTTTTTTAAAAAGAATTTGCCACGATAAAGCAGCTGCTGATATGGCAGGTGATATAGTTATACATACCTTTTAAATAAATTTGTACTACCATTTTTTTAATGCTTATTTTCCCAAGAGAAAAATATATATATATATATATATAAAAGAAAATTGAATCTTCTTTATTCTAATTAAGTATTTTCCATTCCTGATTCGATAGAAACAATTAAGGGTTGAAACGATTTTTTTATAATCCCCCAACATATTCCCATAAAAACTAATTGCTTCACAAAAAAAAAAAAAAAAAAAAAAAAAAAGCTTACTTTTTAACAACAGATAATTACTTAAAAAACAAAATGCGAACAGCCATATTTCATCCTGTAATCACCAGCTATTAAAACGTGAATTGTCACGAGTTTCTTTAATTAGATAATACTCATGTTCCATAAGTTCATGCAAAAACAACATCCTAGAATTCGAATGAGCCTCCATAAACGAGGAAGTAGAGTTCATTTACGAGTGTGAAAAAAGAAAACGAAATAGTATCTCTTGTAGACAAAAAATAACACCTCTTATCTCTAATAACGCCATTTAAACATGATGTACGAAAATAACACTTCTTTCCTTTGTCGTTTAATTCTAATTTACGGCAATGGTACTTTGTGACCCTGGCCTTGACTGGTGTCATTTGCATACGTGTTTTTTGTGGTTAGTGCGTTGAACTTTGCGTAAAATAACATGGTGACAGCATAAACTCTAATGGCCTTGGATGTCGCGAGAACTCGATTGTCAAAATGAAATAGTTAACTTTGTCGAGTTGTTTTTCTGGTCTTAAAAAAATAACTTAACGGGTTTGTCGAAGTATGTACTGAAAAGCGATGATAGTTACTAATAGTTTATTAATAAAAGTATGGTACTGGAACGTCCAGTGCAGGGATGGCAACCGAAATGATCTTGTGGGCTACTTCATCATAATTCCATGGGCCGCATATAAAATTATGCATTCCCATATTAGATTTAGGTCCACAATAGATATTTTTGGAGTGAAAATTGAAACATAATGACTTTTTATTCAATTCCTTCTATTAGCTCACACTCTCCCTATATATATCTTGTTCAAATTTTCGATCGTTCATAAAAATACTTTTTATTCATGCCCTCAAGTTCAAACATATAATTTTTGAGGTTGTAGTCAATGACACTTGATGTTAATACAGTTTTTTCAAATATTAAATCAGTAATTAAATTTAATTAATTAATTTTAGTTTTTTTTTTTTAGATTTAAGTTGCATATATCTACCAACAGATGGCGCCAGATAACTTTAAAAAATGAATGAAAATCATTTATAAAGGACTTTCTGCAATATAGTTACAAAAAAAGTAGGAATTGACTTAAAAGATTTTTTTTTTTATATTACTTGTTTTTTGTGTTCTATTATGTTATTATTCTTCCATGTAAACATAGATAATATAATGATACTAAACGCACACTGTAAATAAATATAGTATAACACTAAAAATGAAATATAAAAAATATAAACGAAATAAAAATAATCGAACCATTAAAAAATATTTATTTTACTAGTGCGATATTTGTTTCTCCCATACATATGCAGAGTGTTTTTTTGTGGTTAGTGCGTTGAACTTTGTGTTGAAAATAATATGGTGACTGCATAAACTCTAATGGCCTTGCTAGAACTCGATTATAAAAATGAAATAGTTAACTTTGTCGAGTTCACTGAAATGGTCTGATGGGTTGTGTTTCTGGTCTTAAAAAATAACTGATGGAATTAACGGGTTTGGCGAAGTACGTATTGCAAAGTGATGATAGTTATTGATAGTTATTAATAAATTATGGTTCTGGAAAGTCCTAGTTCTAAGCCAATCCGAGACCCGCCTTGAATAATTTTCATGAGAATTATCACACTTTTCACTTACACTTTACACTTTTACTTACTCCCGTAAGATTTATCACACTTTTACAAAATATATTTATTTTATAAGGGCCAAAGTAGTGAAAACCAATGTATTAACAAAATACTTTATGTGTGCATCCATATATTCAAAAATGAACTGACGAAATGAGAAAAATTAGCTTTTATTTTAAAATGATGTTCTTACGAATATAGGACAGATATTGTTTGTTTTATTTATGAGTTTACAGTTATCAGTTTGTAGAACAATTAAATTATATTCTGCGAACTCATGATGCATCTTGGAACATCTAATATAACAGGCTTTCACTCTATGTGACCTCAGTGAAATATGAAAATTGAGATCGATTTGTAAAAGCTAAGTGAAAGAGTGGAGAAACAAATATCGCACTAGTCAAATAAATATTTTTTAATGATTTCATTTATATTTATTTCGTTTATATTTAATTTTAGTATATTATTTACAATGTGCGTTTAGTATCATCATTATTATATTATCTATGTTCACATAATATACATATAATTCACATATTATATATGCTTATAATAACTCATTATGTTTTAATTTTTCTCACTGGAAAAAATGTTCTTAGTTGGGTCTCAAGTTTAATATGGGGATATATAATTTTATATGCGGTCCACGGAGTTAGGATGCATTTCCAAAGTGGGCCCAGCAAGATCATTTTGGTTCACCACTCCTGGTAGTGGGTACTGCATAAGTTTTCAGAATTTGAATGTTTTGGATTTAAAACTCGATAAAAAGTGGTGGATGATACAAAGAAATACCCTTTCGTTAGGATCCCAGAAAGTATGACCCTCTCAATCAGCTAGGGGAATTCTTCATTCGGATCGAAAAGGAAAGTACAACCCCCCCCTTCATTTGACAACCCTAGTTTAAGTATTTTTTACTGATCTATAAAAATAATAATTACGCTCAATTAAAAAGCATTCTTGTACTTTAAATGTGTGTATAGAAATACATATATCCTACAAAAAATAACAGTACTAAATAAGCAGGTACCAAGTACTATAGAATCGATTTAGATAAGCAAAAGAAAAGTATGTATTGCCCGACTCAGTGACAACGAACGCCGTTAGTGAGTCTAAGGGCAAAAGTACAATCCGTTGGCGGCTTTGTGATAGACATTGTTTCAAAAAAAGAGGAGACTCGATGGGTTTGTAATGTTCAGCTCCTTGCCTCGTGAGTCGGCCTATCTGATGGGATTTTTCGGGTTTTTCTCCCATTCGATGAGTAAATTCGAGGTAGTTTCCCCTAAAAGTCCTCATCTGAGGCACAGATGCGATCCGCTGTCCTTTTTCACTGATTTGGAGCCAAGTCATACTTTTACCACTCCCTCCATGAGTAGACTACTCTTGGTGTGTCCCTCCAGCGCTGCCGGACACTGAGGATTAATCACAATAATAAATTGTACATTTTAAGCACAAAAATGCTGTATCTGTAATACATTAAACGCTATTTTCTTTTAAATAACAAAATTTCTTCTGTAAAATCTTCTTTCATTGGGGATCCATGATAGCTTTTTTTTTAGCTTCACTGCTCAGAAAAGTCTCTCAGATTTTTAACTTTGTATGTTGCTGAAGCCTTTGCTATTGGTTGTATTATTGAAGGTCACAATGAAATGACCTTCTTAAAATTTAATTTTAACATTAATTCCTAGAATAGGGGCCTGAATGGCCGAGTGGCTAGCGCTCTGGCGCTCGGTACCACAGGTTTTGGGTTCGAGTCCCAGCGGTGCCATGGATGTTTTTAGTTGTTCGGAATCCACTTTAAACCGTAGTTCCCGATCTCATATGATCGTAGAGCGTTGCGGGGGGCATTGTTACTCCGCGTCCGGGACTTATCTTCAAGTTACAAGAGCCCCCTGGGTAATGCAAAGTGAGTAACGTCTGTGCTGCGCTTGCCTTAAGGCATTCAAGACCAAGCTGTCTAAGTGTTTGCCAGCTGCATTAGAGAAAAAAAAAATTCCTAGAATTTAGAAAAAAAAAAAAATTCATAAAAGTCGGATAGTTTCTTTATAGTCGGATTTTTTAACCGACTCCTTCAAAAAATGTTCGATTCCAATTTCGACTCCCCTCCCGCCTGCCTAAAAGCTCTTCTGTAAAGCAGCACCCACCTTTCCTTAATCATCGGGGGACTGCTCAATAGTATACATAAAATAACAGTACCAAATAAACGGCATACAAGGTATAAATGGATATAACAGGTGGGCTGAAAAGTTCATAGGCTAATACATAGAAGGCACTACTAGTATTAAATTCGTATAATTTTTAGTTAGCCCTAATCTTCAAAAAAGACACGTGTATAAATTTTACAGCTATTGCATTATTAGTATGTGAGTTATAGCATTTTTAGTGTTCATCACGTGCAGTCCACTCGGCTGACTGTCGATTGGATTCCGGTGTGAAATGATGGAGCCATGTTTCATCCATTGTCACATATCGACGCAAAAATTCGGGTTTATTACGATTGAACAGCTCCAAACACTGCTTAGAGTCATCAATTCGTTGTTGTTTTGGGTCGATTGTGAGCTCGCGCGGCACCCACTTTGAACAGAGTTTTCGCATATCCAAATATTCATTCACGATATGTCCAACACGTTCCTTTGATATCTTTAGGGTCTTCAGCTATCACAATCAACTTCACCTGACGGTTATCAGAAATTATTTTGTGGACTTTTTTTGATGTTTTCGTCGGTAACAGCCTCTTTAGGGCGTCCTCGGTGCTCATTTCGCCTCGATTAAATTTAGCAAACCACTTCTCCACGGTTGATTTTCCTCGTGCAAAGTCCGAATAATGTTTATCAAGCCAAACCTTGGCTTCAAGAGTATTTTTTTCACCAAAAAACAACGCTTTATTAAAACACGAAATTCCTTTTTATCCATTTTTTTCTAACTAACAAAAGTTGCTTCACTAAAAATGCTATAACTTACATAGTAATAGTGCAACAGCTGTCAAATGTATACACGTGTCTTTTGAAGGTTAAGAGCTAACTAAAAATCATATGGATTTAATACTAGTAGCGCCATTTATGTGTCAGCCTACAAACTTTTCAGCCCACCCATTAACTACTAGTAAACTGAATAACTATTTATGCCTTGACTGATCATAACAGTTAACTAGTTTAACTACTATCTAACTAGTATAATTAGTCAAGGTATAAACGGTATAAATGGTATACAAGGTTTATGAAAGAAAGATAAAAAAGGTTGTCTTTACTACATTAAAAATGATAGCAATTTCAATAAACTATATCTACTATCTTAATAGGTTTTTAAAATATTCTCATTATTCGCGAATATATTCTTTTGCAATCATCTCAAAATATTATCTCATAGTTTTAAAACACGATTGACTCATTAATTTCATGACTATTTATTACATCATAATAAGATCTTCAATTATGTTGTTGTTCTAATGCAGCTGGTTTAACAGTTGAGACAGTTAATCTTTACGCCAAAGGCAAGGGCTGCACCGCTGTTACTCATTTAGCACAACCCAGGGGGCACGTGTAGCTTGAAGATATGCTACGGACGCGAATAACACTACCCCACAACGTTGTACAATCAGAGACCTACGGTTTTAAAGTGGATTCCGGACCACTACAAACATCCATGGCATCGCCGGGACTCGAACCTGAAACCTGTGGTACCGAGCGCCAAAGCGCTAGACATTCGGCCATCAGGCCTCAGATCTTCAATTATAATTCCCAAAAATTCAAAATGCTACTTGTACATACAAAATTTATTAATATCGACATGCATTAATTAAAAATTATCCAATTTAGATTCAATATCAATAACAATTGTAGATAACCTTTTATAATATTCAAATCACCTATATCTGAGAACTTCATTTTAATTTACCTCACGTATGGAAAAAAATTAAAAAATTTTCCCTCATGTATTAAAAAAGAAACTGCATATCTTAAGGAACTGTTTCCTTTCATAAACAAGCTCTTTGAACTCATTCCGATACTCCTATATCAGACCCCGCTTTCATACATCCGGATTCTTCCCGTCCACTGATTCAAGTCCCCCACCAAAACATTTTACCATCACCAAGTAAAAATTAGCACGAAAAAAAACCAAAAAAAAAAAAAAAAAAATTGCACGTCCTGTCTGCTCAGTCATTGATCTCTATGACCTTCCTCTCAAGACATACAGAAAGAAGAAGTCACCAGAATATACGACTATCAGATGAACATCACCGATGGGCCTCTCATCCATCTATTCACGCGGGTCAGTGGAACATCCGAAACAGGTACTTCCTGACTTCCCGCGACCTATAGGCCAGGCGGAGGTAAGTGTTAAAAACAAAGCTCTCCAGTCCTTGAACTTGAAAACCGAATTTGGATCGAGTAGAATTGGTAACATGTGGGCGATTGCAGCTTTGGTACTTGTTGGTGGGTTTTGCCTGGTCCCCTGCGTGGACGGCCATGGAAGGATGGTGGAACCCCCTGCAAGGAATACAATGTGGAGGATGGATTTTTATACGCCAGAGAATTATGATGATACAGAACTATTCTGCGGTGGGTTGAAAGTAAGTGGTTTTTGTCAAGTTAAAATTAGGTGTAATTTGGGGGTTTCATGTAATTAAAATTAGGTGCAAATTGGAGGTTTCATGTAGTTAAAATTAGATGTAATTTGATGGTTTTCATGTAGTTAAGATTAGGTGTAATTTGGTGATTTTTTTTGGTGATTTCATTTGTAGTTTCATTTGGTTTTAGGTGGTTTTCATGTAGTTAAAATTAAGTGTAATTAGAGTGATTTCATGTAGTTAAGATTAGGTGTAATTTTCGATTTCATGTAGTTTCATTTGGTTTTAGGTGGTTTTGATGTTAAAAATTATGTGTAATTTGGAGGTTTCATGAAGTAAATATTAGGTGTAATTTGGTGGTTTCATGTAGTTTCATTTGGTTTGCAGTTCATTTGGTTTTAGGTGATTTTAATATAGTTAAAATTAGGTATAATTTGGTGGTTTCATGTAGTTCATTCGGTTTTAGGTGATTTTCATGTAGTTAAAATTAGGTGTAATTTGGTGGTTTCATTTGGTTTGTTGCTCATTTGGTGTTAGGTGGTTTTCATGCAGTTAAAATTACATGTAATTTGAATTTGTGACTCATAATTAATGGATTTAATTTGTATTGGTGATTTATATATAATTTTATTACTATTATTCTGTAATTATTGATGAATTATTATTAATTATTGATTATTATTTCAATTATATTTAAATAAAATTATATCATAAATTATTAAAAAAGTTATATATTATTAAAATTAGTTATATATTATTAAAAAAAAAAATTAGAAATTTTTATGAATTGGTAAGTGGTGATAATTACGTCAGTGGTTTTCTTGGAGTTAAATCGAAAATCAGATTTAATGAAAATCTGTGAACGAGGTTAATTTGGGTTGACAATTTGTATAACAGGTTTTATACATTTCTATAATAATTAACAGGTAATAACTTATATTCCGAAATGCAACGAAATTAAAAGACAATCTAAACTTTTTTTCTTTTTTTTTTTTTTTTTGCTTTATTCATATGGAATAAAGTTTATGTTGTTAAAATATTAGGTTAATGCTGGTTTTCAATAACTATAGTAATTGATGGATTATTGGTTGGTGATTGTATTTTTCCTTTTGATTAATAGATTTATATTATTAAAAAAGCTAGAAGTGTTTATAATTATTAAGATATATGATAACCAAATTCTTGTAGTAATTTTATAACATTAATAATAATTAATTTTACTATTAACTGTTAGTAGTAAAGCAAAATACGTAAAAAGATAAAAAAAATTATATATTATTTCAATAAAGACATTTTACATAAATTAAATTGCCCAAAATGTCTTGAAATAATAAATTCACGTGGACGCAATAAGGCCATTTTTATTAATATTCAAACCTATTAGTATGATTTTTATAAGAAATATAATTAGAACTTAAAAAATTGCATTAGCTCATAGAAAGTCATGGGATTAAAATAAAAATATTATTACTGATAGTTGGGATAAATTACTGATTAAGTTGTGATAAATTTCCCATATTATTTTTTGAAATACTTCTTTTAAAAATAATTTTGCTTAAAATTAAACCAAAAATTGTTATTCAAATAATATTCATATTTGCAATTTTATAAATAGTTTTAGCATAATTTTTTATTTTGCTTTCTTTAATTTTCTTAGAATTTTACATAATATCTTCAATGCAAATAAAAACATATTCATGTCAAAATAGATTCAATATATTTTCTAACCAAAGAATAATTGTAGAAAATTCAACTACTTTAGGTTACTCATGAAGACAATGGTGGAAAATGTGGAGTATGTGGCGACAGATACGATTTACCCCTACCCAGACCACACGAATCCGGCGGAAACTTTACTTCTGGGTGATAGGCCGGACTTACCAGCCCGGACGATTGCTGGACGTGGTCGTCGAAATAGTAGCCAACCACAAAGGTTACTTCGAGTTCTCTATTTGCGAAAGAAATGATCCCAACGTTCGTGAAACTGAAGAATGCTTCGACAAGAGACTTCTACAACTGGCTGATGGAACCGGGGACGAAATTTCACATTCCCCGAGACGATAATGGATTCTACATTGTGCCAGTAATAATACCCAGGGATGTCAGCTGTTCTCATTGCATCTTGAGGTGGCACTGGAGGTCTGGTAAGTTGAATCGAATAGTTTTTTGCCCAATGTAAAAATGTTTATGACTAGTGATACTGGTCTTCGATGCCACAGATTTTTGCATTTGAGTCCCGACGATGCTATGGATGTTTGAAGTTGTTCGGAATCAGTTTAAACACAAGTCCCTGTTTAATATGGCTGTATAGCGTTGAGCATAGTGCTGACAACCCTACCTCGTAGAGTTGTCAGCACTACACTCCTGACAACATCCGTGCCTGGCGTTAGGTACGACAGATTTCGAGTTCGTGCTCATGGATGTTTCTAGCGGCTCAAAATCCACCTTCTACCCAACTCTACAACGTTTACAGTTTAGAGGCCTGAACTGTAGAGAGTTGCGCGTAGGGCTGACAACCCTAGCCAGTAAAAATCAAAACATCTCATGATTCGAAATCTGAAAATAGGCAGACGGTCTTGGCCCACCATGGGACTGTTGCGCCATTGAAGAACAAAGGCATTTGTTCTTCTATAAACGAGTACATAGTCCTTGAATTTGCTTATTGGTTTTTTACTATGGCCCATACACCATTTTACCATGTTTGTAATGGTTCTAAATCCACTTTAAACTGTAGGTCCCCGTTTAATATGACTACTGCAACTACATCACACCACATCTCTGTGCCTAGAGCTGAGTTGCTCCTTTGCAGTTTGGGAATGATGTGGATGTGATGTCTGTTTAGGCTCTGTGATGCTCTACAGTCATATCAGACTGGGACCTACGGCATAAAGGGATTCCGAATCACCACAAACATACATGGCACCGCCGGGACTTGAACCCAAAACCTGGGACACTGAGCGCTAGACACTCGGCCATTCAAGTCCCTGTCTAACATGACTGTAGATAGTTGGGCTTAGCGCTGAATTTATTTAATTATAATGCTTTAATTAAATTATTTTAATAATTCAGTAATTATTAATAAATTAAATTAAATAAATAGGGATATATTATTATTATATATTTATTATATCATAAATATTGATAATTATACAAAATAAAATTATTAATCATCAATTATTTTATTATTTAATTCGTTGAAGTAATAGAAAATTGGATCGGAAATGGACGAAAACTTCAATTAATTTTATTATTCAATTAGTTCTTAGTTTTATTTAATCCCGCTTAATTAAATTTCCTCGCGAGATATCTATGTTTTAAATACAGTTCATATCCAACAATAAAAAGAATGATTATAATCATTTGAGACCGAATTCATAACATTTCAACGGCTTAACTAAAACTTGACATTAATCTAAAAGATAGAAATGGAATTAAATGTAATCCACAGACATTAACAGAGACAATTTTGAATAGTTAAAACCTTTCGTTTAATTAACATTGGATATAAATAATTATTCATTAAAAGTTTGAACAAGTTTAATTAAAATTCGTAAAGTTCCTTAATTCCTCATAAATTTTTAATTCTGGTGCCAAAGCGCCTTAAAAATCATTAAAGCAATTTTAATTGATGCTTAAAAAGTGTTGAAACATTCAATTTTGTAAGATGCAGGATTTAAATTAATTTCATCCATTAGATGCAATGGTAAGAATTTAATTTTAATCTAATTACATTACATGTATAAAAAAACCTTTGAGTTATATAATTTAGGAAATATTCTGTTGAATATATGCTAGTGTATAGGCTTTTTTAAAATATATTTTCTAAAATTTCAGTGAAGAGTTTCTTTTAAGTCGACTTTCAATGAGTATTACACAAATCTATAGAAAAAGAAAAAAATTGCAGGAGGAAATCTTAAAAGCTTTGCTAGAATATTTTTTTACATTCCTAAATTTTAATGTAAAATATACTTTTATGGGAATCCCATTTAAATGTCGATAGATATGAGGTATTTTTAAAGAAACCGTAATTTAAAATTATAATATGTTTTATCATCATCATCATCAAAGATAATAATTCCTATTCTTCCGAATTAATTTCGAAATGAAATAGGATAATTAGAAAAAAAAAATATTATAATATTTTTAAATTTTAAAAAATATTTTTAAAAACTGAAATATTAATATTTAATTAAATATTAAAATATTAATTTCTAAAATATATTTTTAACTAAAATAACGATTTTTATTATATTTTCATTGTTAAAATAATCATGCAATGAAATTCATCTGACGTTAGGGCCAGATGGCCGAGTGGCTATCACTATGGTTCTCGGTACCACAGGTTTCGAGTTCGAGACCCGACGGTGCCAAGGATGTTTGTGATGCTTCGGAATCCATTTTAAATTGTACTTCCCGGTCTGTTCAGCCCTCGTCTACCCAAGATGACCGTAGAGCGGCAAACAAAACATCTGAACATTAAAAAATATTATTATTAAAATAACTTAATTATTTTAATTAAGTAATTATTATCAATTATTAAATAATTATACACTAAAAAAATTATTAAATATTCAATTATTTGTTATTTAATTCTTTGAAGTAATAGAAAATTGGACGAAAACTTCAATTAGTTTCATTTAATCCAGCTTAATTAAATTTCGTTGCGAGACATCTAATGTTTTAATGACAGTTCATATCCACCAATAAAACAATGGTTATAATTATTAGAGACCGAACTCAGAACATTTCAACGGCTTAACTAAAACTTGACATTAATCTAACAAGATAGCAATGGAATTAAATGTAATCCACGAACATTAACAGACGCCATTTTGAATATTTAAAACCTTTCTTATAATTAACATTGAATATAAACCATTTATTAATTAAAAGTTTAAATAATTTAATTGGAATTTGTAAAGTTCCTTAATGACTCATAAATTTTTAATTCTGGTGCCAAAAGCGGCTTAAAGCAATTTAAATTATTGCTTAAAAAGTGTTGAAACATTCAGTGGAAATTCGTTTCTATAAGATGTTGGATTTAAATTAATTTCATCCATTAGATGCAATGGTAAGAATTTAATTTTACTTTAATTACATTACATGTATAAAAAACATTGAATTACGTAATTTTGAAATTAGAAAATTTCTGTTGAATATATGCTAGTGTTTAGGTTTTCTTTTAAATATTTTTTTCTAAAATTTTTCTATAGATTAATTATAGAGAAAATCTTAAAATATTTGCCATGGTATTTATATTACATTCAAATTTTATGTACTAAATACTTTTAGAAATCTCCTTTTAACTGTGAATAGATATGATGTATTTTTAAAGAAATCGTAATTAATAATTATATCAAATTAATTATCAAAATATAAAAATACGTATTCTCCTGAATTTATTTCGAAATGAAATAGAATGATTAGAAAAATATTATATTATTTCAATTTTTTTTAAAAATATTTTTAAGAAAATAAAATGTTAATTTTTTTAATATTTTTTTAATATTAATTTTAAAAAATATTTTGTAACTAAAATAATATTTTATTAGAATGTTTTAATTAAATTATTTTAATAATTAAGTAATTATTAATGAAGTAAATTAAATAATTAGGATATATTATTATTATTATTATTATTTATTATTTTATTATAAATATTTATAGTTAATTTTTAAATATTAATTTCTAAAAAATGTTTTTAAACTAAAATAAAGATTTTATTACATTTTCTTTGTTAAAATGATCTTACAATGAAATTCCTCTGAACGTTAAAAATTAAATTTTCATTTAATTATAAAGTTATAAATAAATTATTTTAATAATTAAGTAATTATTAATAAATAAAATAAAATAATTAGAATATATTATTATTATTATTATTATTACATACATATTATATTGATAATTATTAAAAATTATTAAATAATTAAACACTAAAAAATTATTAATCATTCAATTGCTTTATTATTTAATTCTTTTGAAGAAATAGAAAATTGGACGAAAACTTCAATTAGTTTTGTTATTCAATTAGTTCTTAATTTCATTTAATCCAGCTTAATTAAATTTCCTCGCGAGACGTCTAATGTTTTAATTACAGTCCATATCCACCAATAAAAGAATGATTTTAATTATCTAAGACCGAACTCATGACATTTCAAATAGCTTAACTAAAACTTGACATTAATCTAATAAGACAGCAATGGAATTAAATGTAATCCACAGACATTAACAGACGCCATTTTGAATAGTTAAAATCTTTCGTTTAATTAGCATTGAATATAAATACTTACTAATTAAAAGTTTAAATAGTTCAAATGGAAAAATAGATTTCTTAATTCCTCATAAATTTTTAATTCTGGTGCCAAAGCGGCTTAAAGCTTTTGAGTTGATGTTTAGAAATCGTTGAAATATTCAGTGATAATTCCTTTCTATAAAATGTAGGATTTAAATTAATTTCATCAATTAGATGTAATGGTAAGAATTTAATTTTAATCTAATTACATTACATGTATGAAAAAAAGCATTGAATTATATAATTTAGAAAATTTCTGTTGAATATATGCTAGTGTTTAGCCTTCTTTTAAATATATTTTCTAAAATTTCAGTTAAGGTTTTGTTTTTAATTCGTCTTTGAATGTGCATTGCAATTTTTTTTTCTTTCCTATAGATTAATGTAAGAGAAAATTTTAAAAGATTTGTGAGGATATTTAATTTGGATTCGTATTTCATGTACTAAATACTTTTAGGAATCTCATTTTAACTGTGAATAGATACGAGGTATTTTTGAAGAAACCGTAATTTAAAATTATAATATAGTATTTATTATCGTCAAAGATAATTCCTATTCGTCTGAATCAATTTCGAAATTGAATAGAATAATTAGAAAAAATATTATAATGTTTTAATTTTTAAAAAATATATTTTTAGGAAACTAAAATATTAATAATTAATTTTTAAATATTAATTAAATAATTTTAACTAAAATAACGATTTTATTACATTTTCTTTGTTTAAATAATCATACAATGAAATTCATCTTAACATTAAAACTAAAATTAACATTTAATTATAATGCTTTAATTAAATTATTTTAATAAGTAAATATTAATAAAATAAAACAATTAGCAATATATTATAATTATTATATATTTATTGATAATTATTAATAATTATTAAATAATTAAATACTAAAAAATATTAAATACTCAATTATTTTATTATTTAATTTTTTTGAAATAATTTTTAATATTTTTAATATTTTATTTTTATTTTTTTAATTATTTTACTTTTATTATATTCTAAAAATAAAATTTAAACTAAAATTTGCTATTTTATTACATTTTCTTTGTTAAAATTATACAATGAAATTCATTTCAACATTAAAATTAAATTAACATTTAATTATGTTTTAATTAAACTATTTTAATGATTAAGTAATTATTAATAAATTAAATTAAATAATTAGGAATATATTATTATTATATACTTATTATACTGATAATTATTAGTAATTATTAAATAATAAAACACTAAAAATTATTATTAATCATTCGAATTATTTTATTATTTAATTATTTGAAGTAATAGAAAATTGGACAAAAAAGGGATTGAAACTTAAATTAGTTTTATTATTCAATTAGTTCTAAGTTTTATTTAATCCAGCTTAATTAAATTTCCTCGCGAGACGTCTAATGTTTTAATTACCGTCCATATCCACCAATAAAAGAATGATTATAATTATCTAAGACCGAACTCGTGACATTTATAATAGCTTAACTAAAACTTGACATTAATCTAATAAGACAGCAATGGAATTAAATGTAATCCACAGACATTAACAGGGGCAATTCTAAATATTTAAAACCTTTCGTGTAATTAACATTGAATATAAATAATTATTAATTAAAAGTTTAAATAGTTTCATTAGAATTTATAAAGTTCCCTAATTCCTCATAAATTTTTAATTTTGGTGCCAAAGTGGCTCAAAGCAATTTAAATTGATGCTTAGAAAGTGTTGAAATATTCAGTGGTAATTCCTTTCTATAAGATGCTGGATTTAAATTAATTTCATCAATTAGATGCAATGGTAAGAATTTAATTTTAATCTAATTTCTTTACACGTATAAAAAACATTGAATTATATGATTTGAGAAAATTTCTGTTGAATATATGCTAGTGTTAAGGCTTTCTTTTAAATAAATTTTCTAAAATTTCAGTTCAGATTTCGTTTTTGAGTCATCTTTGAATAAGTATTGCAATTTTTTTTTTTTTTTCTCCTTTCCTATATATTGATGTAAGAGAAAATCTTAAAAGCTTTGCACGGATATTTATTTAACATTCATATTTCATGTACTGAATACTTTTAGGAATCTCATTTTAACTGTGAATAGATATGAGGTATTTTTAAAAAAACCGTAATTTTAACCGTAAGAAACCGTAATTTAAAATTATAATATGTTTATTATAATCAAAGATAATAATTAATATTCTTCTGAATTAATTTCGAAATTAAATGGAATGATTGGAAAATTATTGATATTTTAATTTTTTTAAATATTTTTAAGAAACTAAAATGTTGATAATTAATATTTTTAATATTAATTAAATATTAAAATATTAATTTAAAAAAATTAATCTGAACAATAAGTTTAAATTAACATTTAATTATAATGCTTTAATTAAATTATTTTAACAATTAAGTAATAATAAATATTAAATTAAATAATCAGGAATATATTATTATTATTATATATTTATTATAATATAAATATTGATAATTAATTTTTTAATATTAATTAAATATTAAATATTAATTTCAAAAATATTTTTTTAAACTAAAATAACGATTTTATTACATTTTCTTTGTTAAAATTATCATACAATGAAATTCATCTGAAAATTAATTAAATTAATATTTTAATAATTAAGTAATTATTAACAAATTAAATTAAAAAATTATGACTATTTTATTTTTATATATTTATTTGATTATAAATATTGAAACTATTATTTTGTTCTAATGCAGCTGGCAAACACTTAGACAGTTGTCTTGGATACCTTAAGACAAGAGCTGCACCGATGTTACTCACTTAACACTACCGAGGAAGTGCGTGTAGCTTGAAGATAAGCTACGGACGCGGAGTAACAATAGCTCCGAAAACTCTACTATCATGTTAGACCGGAACCTACGGTTTAAAGTGGATTCCGAACCACTACAAACATCCATGGCACCGCCGGGGCTCGAACCCTGTGGTACCGAGCGCCAGCCATTGAGGCCCTTGATACTTTTATTAATTATTAAATAATTAAACAGTAAAAAAAATTATTAAATATTCAATTATTTTAATATTTAATTTTTTGAAGTGATAGACAATTCGTCGATAATGAACTAATACTAAAATTCAAAGCTATTTTCACCTTACATTCGGAAAAATCTTTCGGCAACCATTTCATCGCAATTAGTTTTATTTAATCCTACTTAATTAAATTTCGTCGCGAGACGTCTAATGTTTTAATTACAGTTCATATCCAGCAACAAAAGAATGATTATAATTATCCAAAACAGAATTCATAACATTTCAAATAGCTTAACTAAAAGTTGACATTAATCTAATAAGGCAGTAATGGAATTAAATGTAATCCACACACGTTAACAGGCGCCATTTTGAATAGTTAAAACCTTTCGTGTAATTAACATTGAATGTAAACAATTATTCATTAAAAGTTTAAATAGTTTAATTACAATTTGTAATGTTCCTTAATTCCCCATAAATTTTTAATTATGATGCCAAATCGGCTTAAAGCAATTTAAATTGATGCTTAAAAAGTGTTGAAACATTCACTGGAAATTCGTTTCTATAAGATGTTGGATTTAAATTAATTTCATCAATTAGATGTAATGATAAGACTTTAATTTTAATCTAAATACATTACATGTATTAAAAACTTTTAATTATGTTATCATTTTGGAAAATTTCTGTTGAATATATATGTTAGTATTTAGGCTTTCTTTTAAATATATTTTCTAAAAATTTAAGTTAAGATTTTGTTTTAAATCATGTTTGAATGTGTATTGCAATTTTTTTTTTTTCATTCTTTTTCTTTCTTATAGATAAATGTAAAAGAAAATATTAAAAGATTTATCAGGATATTTAATTTGGATTTATATTTCATGTACTAAATACATTTAGGAATCTCACTTTAGCTGTGAGGCATTTTTAAAGAAATCGTAATCTTAAAATTATAATATATTTATTATCATCAAAGATAATAATTTCTAATTAATTCTCCTGAATTAATTTTGAAATGGAATAGAATGATTACAGAAATATTATAATATTTTAATTTTTTTAAAATAATTTTTAAGAAACTAAAATATTAATTAATTTCTTAAATATTAATATATTAATTTCTAAAAATATATTAATTTAATAAAATATATAATATGAAATTTATAAAAATAAATTACAAAAATATATAATATTTAACCTCAAATCGCGATTTTATTGCATTTTCTTTATTAAAATTATTATGCAATGAAATTCATCGGAACATTAAAATTAAATTAACTTTTAATTATAATGTTTTAATTAAATTATTTTAATGATTAAGCAGTTATTAATGAATTAAACTAAATAATTAGGGATATATTATTATTATATATTAAATTATTTATAAACCTATTTTTTTCTAAAATAATGATTTTATTAATTTTTCTTTGTTAAAATTATCTTAAATAATTAAAACGTTAAAAAATTAATTAAAATGTCTTAATTAAATTATTTTAACAATTATTTAATTACTTAAATAAAATAAAAAATTAGTAAAACTTCATTATTAGTTTTATTATTATAATTAGTTCTTATTTTTAATTAATAAAGCAAAAAATTCATTGAATCATTCAATCATTTTATTACATCTAAGGTTTTAGAAAATGGACGAAAACTTCAATTAGTTTTATTATTCAATATCTTATTTTTAATTAATCCAATAAAAGAATGATTATAATTATTTAAGACCGAACTCAAAACATTTAAAACGGCTTAACTAAAACTTGACATTAATCTAATAAGACAGCAATGGAATTAAATGTAATCCACAGACATTAACAGACGCCATTTTGAATAGTTAAAACCTTTCGTATAATTAACATTGAATATAAACAATTATTCATTAAAAACTTTATTTAGTTTAATTATAATTTGTAAAGTTCTTTAATTCTCATAAATTTTTAGTCTAGTGACAAAACGGCTTAAAGCAATTTAAATTAATGCTTAAAATGTGTTGAAACATTCAATTCTGTAAGATGAAGGATTTAAATTAATTTCATCAATTAGATGTATTGGTTAAGAATTTAATTTTAATCTAATTACATTACATGTATAAAAAACGGTGAATTATATAATTTAGAAAATATCTATTGAATATATGCTAGTGTTTAGACTTTCTTTTAAATATATTTTCTAAAATTTTAGTTAAGATTTTTGTTTTAGTGTTTGAATGAGTATTGCAATTTTTTTAAATTCTTTTTCTTTCTTGTAGATTAATGTAAAAAAATCTTAAAAGATTTGTCATAGTGTTTATTTAACATTCATATTTCATGTACTAAATATTTTTAAGAATATCATTTTAATTGTGAATAGATATAAGGTATTTTTAAAGAAACCGTAATTTTAACCATAAGAAACTGTATTTAAAATTATAATATGTTTAGTATCGTCAAAGATAATAATTTCTATTCTGAATGGTAATTTTGAAATGAAATAGAAGGATTTAAAAATGAAATGAAATTTAATAAACATTAAAATATTAATTTAAAAAATATTTTTTTTTTTAACTAAAATAAAACGATTTTATTACATTTCCTTTGTTAAAATTATCATACAATGAAAATTCATCTGCCAACTTTAAAATTATAATGTTTTAATTAAATTATTCAAATAAAAATTTATTAATAAATTGAATTATATCTTATAAATATTGATAAAATTAATAATTAATAATTTTGTGTTTAATTATTTAATAATCTTTCAATTATTTTAATATTTAATTTTTAGATAATAGAATGATTAGAAAATATAAGATTTTAATTTTTTAAAAATATTTAAGAAACTAAAATATTAGTTATTATTTATTTAAATATTAATTTCTAAAAAATATTATAATTAAATTAGATTAGAATATTAAAATAAAATAAAATTAAAATATTAATATTGAAATTAAAATTAAATTAACATTTAATTATGTTTTAATAAGTAATTATTAATAAATTCAATCTAATAAATTAAATAAATAATTATTATTATATATATTTATTATGTTATAAATAGTGATAATTGTTAATAATTATTAAATAATTATACACTAAATAATTATTAATGATTCAATTATTTTTATTATTTAATTCTTTGAAGTAATACAAAAATTGGATGAAAACTTCAAGTAGTTTTATTTAATCCAGATTAATTAAATTTCCTTACGTGACATCTAATGTTTTAATTACAATTCCTATCCACCAATAAAAGAATGATTATAATTACCCGAGACCGAACTCAGAACATTTCAACGGCTTAACTAAAAGTTGACATTAATCTGATAAGACAGCAATGGAATTAAATGTAATCCACAGACATTAACAGACGCCATTTTGAATAGTTAAAACCTTTCGTATAATTAGCATTGAATATAAACAAATTATTAATTAAAAGTTTAAATAATTTAATTAGAATTTCTTGAGTTCCTTAATTCCTCATAAATTTTTAATTCTGGTGCCAAAGCGACTTGAAGCATTTTAAATTAATGCTTAAAAAGTGTTGAAAATTCAATTCTGTAAGATGCAGGATTTAAATTAATTTGATCAATTAGATCCAACGGTAAGAATTTAATTTTAATCTAATTGCATTGCATGTATTAAAAAACATTGAATCATATAATTTAGGAAAATTTCTGTTGAATACATGGTAATGTTTAAGTTTTCTTTTTTAAATATATTTTCTAAAAATTTCAGTTAAGATGTTGTTTTAATTCATTTTTGAATGAGTATTGTAATTTATTTTAGATCTTTTTTCTTTCTATAGATTAATGTAAGAGAAAATCTTAAAAAAGCTTTGTCAGGATATTTATTTACATTCCTATTTCATGCACTAAATACTTTTAGGAATCTACTTTTAACTGTGAATAGATACGAGGTATTTTTAAAGAAACCGTAATTTAAAATTATAATATGTTTAGTATCATCAAAGATAATAATTTCTATTCTCCTGAATTAATTTCGAAATGAAATAGAATGGTTAGAAAAAACATTATAATATTTTAATTTTTAAAAAATATTTTTAAGAAAAAGTATTAACAATTAATTTTTTTTTTATTATTAATCAAATATTAAATACAACGGTTTTCATCTGAACATTAAAATTAAATTAAAATTTAATTATAATGTTTTAGTTATATTATTTTTAATAATTATTTATTAACATTATAAAATAATTAGGAATATATTATTATTATTACATATTTATTATATTATAAACATTGATAATTAATAATTATTAAATAATTAAACACTAAAAATTATTATTCAATTATTTTATTATTTAATTTTTTGAAGTAATAGAAAATTGGACGAAAACTTCAATTAATTTTATTATTTAATAAGTTCTTTGTTTTATTTAATCCAGCTTAATTAAATTTCCTGGACAGACATCTAATATTTTAATTACAGTTCATATCCACCAATAAAAGAATGATAATTATTTGAGACCGATCTCAAAACATTTCAAATAGCTTAACTAAAACTTGACATTAATCTGATAATATAGCAATGGAATTAAATGTAATTCACAGACATTAACAGATGCCATTTTGAATAGTTAAAACATTTCGCCTAATTAACATTGACTATAAATAATTAGTAATTAAAAGTTTAAATAGTTTAATTGGAATTTGTTAAGTTCTTTAATTCCTCATAAATTTTTAATTCTGGTGCCAAAGCGGCTTAAAGAAAAATTGATGCTTAAAATGTGTTGAAATATTCAGGGGGCAATTCCTTTCTGTAAGATGCAAGATTTAAATTAATTTCATCAATTAGATGTAATGGTAAGAATTTAATTTTAATCTAATTACATTACATGTATAAAAACGCTGATTTATGTAATTTAGGAAAATTTCTGTTGAATATATACTATTATGCGGGGATTTAGGCTTTCTTTTTTAAATATATTTTCTAAAATTTCAGTTAAGATTTTGTTTTAATTCATTTTTGAATGAGTATTGCAGCTTTTTCTTCTATTATATAGATTAGTACAAGAGAAAAAAAAAAAAAAAGATTTGTAAGGATATTTATTTTACATTGATATTTCATGTACTGAATACTTTTTCATTTTAAATATGAATAGATACGAGGTATTTTTAAAGAAACCGTAATGATACAGATTCATTTTTAAATCTTGAAAATAGCTATAATAATAAAAATAGCTATTTAATTATCAAATTAATCCAAAAATATTATAAGAAGCTTAAAAAATATCATAGAAATTATGTTAAAAATTTGGGTATATTTATATAAGTCAAGAAAAATGTTACAAATTTATGGCAGTATTTGAAAAATAATTTTTTTTTTTCAGATCATTGTGCTGATAAATGTCTCATTTGCTTTACTTCGTATACACTTTATTACAACTTATATCACTAGGTGCGAATAGTTACTTAATTTCAAACTAATTTTTCCACTAAGAATCTAAATAATGGCACCTGATGACCGAGTGGCTAGCGCTCGATACCGCAGATTTCGAGTTCGAGTCCTGGCACGTGCCATGGATGTTTATAGTGGTTCGAATCCACTTTTAAACCGTAGGTCACGATCTAATAGGATCGTAGAACGTAGTGAAGGTAGTGTTACTCGCTTCCGTAGCATATCTTCAAGCTACACGTGTCCCCTGAGTAGTGCTGCCTTTGCTTATGGCATAAAGATCACTGTCTAAGTATTTGACAGCTGCGTTAGAACAAAAAACAATGCAAAAATGGACAGGTTGCCTTGAAAAAGCTATTTGGGAAAGCATTAAAAATCTGGCGAAAAGACATAGATGCAGTGTAGCAGGTTCTTCATGGCTCACGCTAGGGTAAAACTGAAGGAAGAATTAAGATCAGGAGTACTTGGAAGCCACACCATGTGTCCATCCTTTTTGTGAGAGAATTTTTCATCTCACAAAGCAGAGGCATTTTTCTGGAGACAATGAGCACAAAGATCATCAGCCAATAATAAGCCTTATTTCCAGCCCACTCGGGCTTCCTAACTGGTTGGCGTTCTACGACGTGAGATTTTAGTATCAGGTGCTAAGCCATCTTTAGACTTCGCATACGTGTTTTCAGAATTTTCACCCTATTAAACTAAGTTACAGTATTAATATAAATGCAAGTCTCCAAGTGACTTTTTTTACCGTAACCTCAATAAATTGTTGTTATTCTGGTACGTTATTATAAAAGTTTGGTTGTTGCTCTACGGTCATCTTATGCACAATTTAGGTTAAGCAGACCGGGACCTACAGGTTAAAGTGGATTCCGAACCCCCAACAAACATCCATGCTACCTCCAGGATTCTAACCTGAAGCCTTCGGAACGACCAGAGCGCTACGTTATTATGAAAGAATGAAATTTATGGAACCAAGGTCAATGATTTAGATGTATATTTAAGAAAAATATATCTTTAAAATGTTGAAGGTGGGGCCTGACTGGCCGAGAATCTAGCGTTTAGTACCACAGGTTTCGGATTCGAGTCCCGGCCGTGCCATGGATGTTTGTAGTGGTTCGGAATCCATTTTTAAACCGTAGGTCCCGGTCTAAGAAGATCGTAAAGCGTTGCGGGGTTAGTGTTACTCCGCGTCCGTAGTTTATCTTCAAGCTACACTCACCTCTTGGAAGTGAGTAACGTCTGTGCAGCGCTTGCTTTAAGGCATCAAAGACAACTGTATAAGTGTTTGCTAGCTGCATTAGAACAAAAAATTCCATCAACATGATGTAAATTTTATATTTAGAATATGAAAAGAGAGGAGGGAAAACGGTATTAAGTTCAGTAATTGAAGGCAACTAAAAAAAACACTGGTGCCAGCGTACATGTACATTCTATTCATTAGGACGTTAAACTGTAGGTGACGGTCTAATTAGTCTAAGGTGTGCACAAATGACCGTAGAGCGACAAACCAATCTATTCCCCAAGACGCGATACTAAACAAGTTCGTCACCTTTGAAATAGAATCATTTGACATCTATGGAGTTGCAAAAACTACTCAATCATCAAATCGCAAGTCTACATCGAAAAACAAACATTTTCTTAACTGAAAAGTTTTTTTTTTCTAAGCAGCTGGAAAGCACTTATACAGTTGTCTTGGATGCCTTAAGGCGAGCGCTGCACCGACGTCATTCACTTAGCACAACCCAGGAGGTGCGTGTAGCTTGAAGATAAACTACGGACGCGGAGTAACAATACCCCCGTAACGCTCATGCTAGACCGGGACCTGCGGTTTAAAGTGGATTCAGAAACCCCTACAGACATCCATGGCACCGTCGGTACTCGAACTCGAAACCTGTGATACCGAGCGCCAGAGCACTAACCACTCGACCATTCAGGCCCCAAGAAGGATTGATTAATCTTTCTTTTATTTCAATAATATAATATTTAATAATATAATATTTTTTATATTCAATCTTTCTAAAATTTACATCATATATAATGATATAATCACTGGTAAGACAACTAAGAAATCACTGGACAAGCTTGAACATGTACATTCTTTTCGCAAGGACCTATAGTAAACAGTTTTGTGACCTTTCAAATAGAATCGGTGGCATCTATGGAGTTGCCAAAACTACTCAATGACCACCAAATCGCAAGTCTACATCGAAAAACAAACATTTTCATAAATGAAAAGTTTCTCTTCAAAAATTGCTCATGTTCGAGAGATTTTTAACCATTGATGAAATAAACTATATGAACTTGTGGAACTCTGTTTAAAATGTGCATCTCTCTTTCAGCTAATAATTGGGGTCAGTGTGATAACGAAACCAAGGCTGTTGGCTGTGGGCCACAAGAGATCTACCGCAACTGTGCCGACATATCCGTTCTGCCTGGTGCTGGAATTAGAGGATCCGCTGGTTTCAATCCCAGACCCAGGGTGCCGAAATCGATGAAGAAGTACTCCAAAGATTATTTTAAACATATGCATTCGCCATATCCACATAAACGAAGACTGTAAACGTGATATTTGTAAACTTGTTCATGTTTTCTGTTTATTTATTATGTGTACCATTACTCGTTAAAATTATTTTAATTAAGTTTACGTGTGTTGTTTTTTTAAATATTTTGTTAATCATTGGCGTTATTCAATAAAATGAAAAGATTTGATTTAGAAAAATTTATATTATTTTCATAGTATATTTAAGAAGTCAATGTAGTCAATAGATATATAATAGTTAATGCCACTAGAAAAATGAGATCACTCTATGATTGGGCTTCTTTTTACACAGTTTATTTGCGGTTGGAGTATGGATTCTATTAGGTCTAACGGAATTTGTCAGTAATGCAGGATTTAGACAAACAATTTTATTGGGCTTCCTTTTTGTACAATTGAAGATTTATTATTGGACATATTTAGCAATTAATGTCCAATGTCCATGATTTTCTATAATATTTTTAATATAATAATAATATTTAACATAATAATTAATATTAACATTGAACTTGACTTTCACTTAGAGAACCTGGATAAAACGAAAAAAAAATCTTTCAAGTTGCTTCAACATCATTTACATGCAGTCTAAACTCAAATAGCGCGATTTGGCAAATCTGCAACTTATCATATTCCATCCCTTCTGTGCTGTTGTTACACAAATTTAAACCCTTAAATATACAACAACCTGTACCTAAAAAAAGAACACACTAAACAGTCTACCAACACACACATTAATCACTAAAATTCCGCAATAACCCATGAAAAATATTAAAAATTCCCAATAACCCATTAAAAAAATATTCCAAAAATCCCCAATAATCCATTAAAAAACCAATATTTCAACCGCCCCCCCCAAGAGCCATGAAAAATATTCCCAAACCTCCCAATAACCCATGAAGAATATTCCCAAAACCCCCAATAACCCATGAAAACTATTCCAAAATACCTCAATAAACCATGAAAAAATATTTCAAAAATCCCCAATAAACCATGAAAAAATATTCAAAAATCCCCAATAACCCATGAATTATATTCCCAAAGCCCCAATAACCATGAAAATATTCCAAAAAACCTCAATAAACCATGAAAAAATATTCCAAAAATCCCCAATAAACCATGAAAAAATATTCCAAAAATCCCCAATAAACCATGAAAAAAATATTCCAAAAATCCCCAATAAACCATGTAAAAAATATTCCAAAAATCCCCCAATAAACCATGAAAAATATAAAAGTAAAAACCCCAGTAAAACATGAAAAATATTCCAAAATCCCCAATAAACCATGAAAAATATTCCAAAAATTCCCAATAAACCATGAAAAATATTCCAAAAAATCCCCAATAACCCATGAAAAATATTCTAAAAATCCGCACTAGTATTGAAAAATATTCTAAAAAATCCGCAATAACCCATGAAAAATATTCTAAAAATCCGCAATAATGCTATTTCATAGAATGGGTTATTCTATTTACTATATACTCATACATTGTTTTTAAGACGCAATGACGGGCATTGTCGGCAAAAATCTTTAAAAGTCATTCACAACTTATTTTTCTTCGAGCTATAGAGTTAATTAGTTTCAAATGATCGAGTTGAAAAAGGTTGTAAAAAAGTTGTAAAAATCAAACATTGCTAATGTTCGAGATACTGCAGGAGAGGTCCAATTTTTTTTTTTCGAGTTACGGAGAGAAAATATATACCAAAATGGCTAAGTCGGGATTGACTCATTATTTTGACTTATAGAGGGTTGAAATCTCGCAGTCATGGAGGTTTTGGGACTTGAAGGAAGGAAACAAAAATTTCCCTTTTTGAGTTTAAGGTTTTGATGACTTATCGAGGTTCGTCTTAAAGAGGTTCTACTGTACTATTGACAAAATGGAGCTTTTTAAAAAATTAAAATTACTCACATGTATTGTTGATGATTTCAGCAGCTAGCATGGTAATTTAGGTGCATTATGTCGAATGGTGTTCAGCACTACTGCTCAAAGACGTCGTAACAGGGCCCAACAATAAATATGGGGTCTTCTTTTGTGTCCACATTACAGATGCTGCTGGCAGGAAATCTCTGGTCCTGGTCATTGACTCTCACCGTTTTTTCGTGAAGGGGGTCTACAGTTGGGTATCGTTTTTGTTCCTCTGAAATTTCCATCGATCCATTTATTTTAATCATAAAATCCGCCCCTGGGCCTATAGGCCTTTTCACTGGGGGGGGAGGCCAACATTTAATCAGATCGAAGATGTGACTAGTCCTTTTTGTACATATTTCTCAAAACATGTTCTTATCATACTATCCGTCACTAAAAAAGTACTCTGTTTCCTTTCGAAGAGACACCTAGTTTATAAATTACGCGATTAATGATGATTTTTGCAGATTATTGGAACTCATCTCCGGTGGTGACAAACATAAAAGAAGGAAAACATTGGCAATGCCCAGAGGTTAAGGCAAATCGTGAGAATTGAAAAAGTCCAAACACTCTAAATTGAATTTAGGTAGGTTAGAGCAGAATTTTTCTAGGTCTTTTAAAAATTAGAGTTCGGTTCATAGTGTTCAATCCCTTGAATAGAGATGTTGGTAGTTGTCAATATTATTGAAGAATATTTCTGAAAGTTTTTTTTTCCCCAGTACTTTTGTGAGGTAGCAGGGAGATGGATCTTTGAATATCATCGTTTCTCATGAACCAGTTGGCTTTCGTTATTTCTCTAATGGTCATATTTTGTTGAGTTCTCCAAGATTTTTAGTATTATAATTAGCGGCATATGCCCATATCGGGCAAGCATAGGTGAGGAGAGGACGAAACATAGAAGTGAAAATCAAGAAGTTTATTATGCGATTACAGATAACTCTAATTTAAACGCCATACAAAGATATTGTTTTCAGTCACAGTTGCGGCAAAAGACCTGCTTCCTCTGGAAGAAAGTGGTCATCCCTTTGAACAGATCGGAAGGCCTGAATAGCCGAGTGTCTAATGCTCTGGTACTTGGTGCCACAGGTTTCGGAGTTCGAGTCTCGGCGGTGTATTGCCAGCTGCATTCGAACAACAGCAACATGGATATGTTGCTGTTTTAGGTTTAATTTTTTTCTTTTCTTTTCCTTCTAATGCAGCTGGCAATCTCTTAGACTGCTGTCTTAAGTAGCACAAACATTTCTCACTTTGCATTACCCAGGAGTAACGTGTAACTTGATAATAAGCCACGGACGCGGAGTAGCAATGCCCCCACAACGCTCTGCGATCTATTAGACCGGGACCTACGGTTTAAAGTGGATTCGAATCATTACAAACATCCATGGCACCACGAACCCTGTGGTACCGAGCGCCAGAGCGCTAACCACTCGGCCATTCAGGCCCCCTGTTTTAGGTAAGGTAAAACAGATGTTTTTGTTGCTGTTTTTAGGTAAGATTAAAAGACCGCATTAATTTCTGTCAAATACAATACAAGAATTTGGTTTTTTCTTTCATATCACATGCAGACGATTACCACTGAAAGTCATCCCAGGTGGCAATGCCCTCCCTTCACCCACACCCGTAAGTGGGGGGTGGTTGTGACATACAGAAGTCGAATACTAGGACCATATATGTTTCCGCTGAAAAAAAAAGGGGAAGGGGCTTTTTTTTTTTTACTCCTAATTAAATTCCAAGCTTTGCAAAGGCCGGGAAATATATCAGATTGACTTATGTCATTAAATACGTCATTTCTCTAAACCATGGGTGCACAGATTATGAACCATCTCCTTTTACGCCTATTTTACTTAAAAAAAAACAATTGGTAATTTTTTAAAAAACAGTTTCAGACTTTGATGAAAGTTTAAAAGGGAAAACAGGATTAAGCTTTGATTTTTAATAAAAAAAAGAAATACAAAAAAAAAAAAAATAAATAAAAAAAAAAAAAATAAAGCCAATTCCTACTTTTTTCCCTATATTGCAGAGAGTCCTTTATAAATAACGTTGAAATTTTCCTCTTACATCTGGCGCCATCTATTTATAGATACATGCAACTTAAATCTAAAAAAACTAAAATTACTTAATTAAATTTAATGAGGGAATTAATATTTGAGAAACTGTATTAACATCCAGTAACATCCACTACACGTTCAAAAGAAATGTATTTGAACTTGAGTGGATGAATAAAAGTGTTTTATGAACGATTGAAAATTGGAACAAGATATATATAGGGAGAGTGTGGACTAATAGAAGAAATTGAATAAACATTTAAATGTAAGAAAAATATTTTTATTCAAGGTTTTCATTTTTTTTTTATATTACAAACAAGCCTTTGTCATTGGTACAACTAGATGCATCCCGCATCTAGTCCTTTCCTACATAATTTAATTTGCTTCTATGATATTTAATGATAATTCTTAATTCTATGATATTGCATAAACGCATACTCGTTGAACTAACATTTTTAGGCAGGAAGTGGGGCCTGATGGCCGAGTGGCTAACGCTCTGTATCACAGGTAATGGGTTCAAGTCCCGTCGGTGCCATGGATGTTTGTAGTGGTTCGAAATCCATTTTAAACTGTAGGTCCCAGTCTGTTTAGCCCTCGTGTGTACAAGATGACCGTAGAGCGTCTAACCAAACCAAACAATTAGACGGGAATGTAAAAACTGATAAATTAATCCTCTTTGCGTTTAGGCACCAAATTTTTTTTCAGTTAATTTTTAAAATTACATTTAATATTATAAAATATGTACAACATGGCCTGATGGCACACTGGCTAGCGCTGTTGTGCTCGGTACCACAGGTTTCGGGATTGAATTCCGGCGGTGCCATGGATGTTTGTAGGGATTCGGAATCCACTTTAAACCGTAAGCTCCAATCTAATAGGATCGTAAAGTGTTGTTGGGATCTACTCGCATCCATAGCATATCTTCAAGTTACACGGGCCTCCTGGGTAGTACTAAATGAGTAACGTCGGTGCAGCGCTTGCCTTGAGGCATCCAAGAGAATTGTCAAGTGTTTGCCACTTGCGTTAGAACTAAAAAAAAAAAAAAAAATTCAAGACTTTGATGAAAGATTAAAAAGAAGAAACATGAACAAGCTTTGATTTTAATACGAAAATTAAACATTTAAATGTAAGAAAAATATTTTATTCATTTTTTTCAATTCCTTCTATTAGTTCACACTCTCCCTATATATATCTTGTTCAAATTTCCAATCGTTCATAAAATTTTTTTATTCATCCACTCAAGTTCAAATACATTTTTGAACTTGTAGCAGATGACACTGGATGCTAATACAGTTTTTAAAAATATTAATTCATTCATTAAATTTAGTTCATTAATTTTAGATTTTTTTAGAGTTAAGTTTTCATTTATCTACCAATAGACGGCGCCAGATGTAAGAGGAAAATTTCAACTTTACTTATAAAGAACTTTCTGTAATAGAGTGAAAAAAAGTAGGAATTCACTTAAAATTTTTTTTATATTACTTGTTTTCTGTTGTCGAAAACACTCTTGTCGAAAATTCTGTCTATCTAGAGCTTTTGAACTCTTTAGCATTTTACTTTTGAACTGTAACCGTATTTCGTGTACAAAATTTCCTCCGCACTTCATTGTTGATAGTCACCGGTGACAGACAATGGTTTTTGTGTCCACCAATATCTAATATTATTTTTATGTGTCATATCGTGAAATGTATCAAATAAAAAATGAGGAAAAGTGTAGCAAATATATTTGAATTTGTATATCTTATCTACGGTTCGTTGGCCTAGAAAGGTAAGAGAAATTTTTATATGAAATTTTTCTAGATCTTTTTTTCTGGCAAACACTTAGATAATTGTCTTTGTATGCCTTAAGGCAAGCGGTGCACCGACGTTACTCACTTAGCGAATAATATACGAACAATGGTCAATAAAAACAAATAGCAATAGCTATTGAGAAGTAAATGATTTTCCTGACAGTACTAAATTGTTTTGTTCAACAAAGGTTGAAATATCTATGCATGGAAAGCATAATCTTATTTGATGTCGATGAATTCAAATAGAAGTGTTTAATTATCGTAAGCATTTTTTTATTGAATGCGTTTTTGTTAATTTTTTTCTTTTATCATTTAATATTTTTATCACATGCACGCATAAATAAGTAATTAAGAGAATTAAATGTAAAAAACTTTATGCATGTTTCACCGTGTAAAAGTGAGAAAAAAATTGTTTTTCTACACATTTAATTTTAAGTAAAAATAACATTTACCATAACATTTTTGTAAAATTTTCATTATGTTGTTGCTGTTGTTCTAATGCAACTGTTCTAATTAAACTTTATGCCATAAGCAAGGGCTGCTTCGCTGTTACTCATTTAGAACTACCCAGGAGGTGAGAGTAGCTTGAAGAAAAGCTACGGACGCGGAGTAGCACTACCCCCGCAAAGCTCTACGATCCTGGTAGACCAGTACCTACGGTTTAAAGTGGATTCAAAATCACTACAAACACCCATGGCACCACCGGGACTCAAACCCGTAACCTGTGGTACCGAGCGCCAGCCACTCGCCCAGCGGATTGCTTGGTGTGGTAAAAAATCCTTTGTCATTTGGCCGATTAGAAGCAGGACTCTTCCCTACATAATTTATTTTATTTCTATGGCATTTAAGGATAATTTTTATGTCTATGATATTGGATCAACGCATATTCGTTGAATAAACATTTTAGGCAGAAATATAAAAACTGATAAATTAAAATCTTTTGATTCATCCTCTTTCCCCTTAGGTACCAAATTTTGAAACGCTTATTAAATTAATGTAATAGATTGCAACAAATTTTTTCGGTTAACTTTTAAAATTATATTTAATTTTATAAATCTATATAACATGGGTACCTGATAGCCGAGTGGCTAGCGCTCTGGCGCTCGGTACCACAGGTTTTGCGTTTGAATTCCAGCGGTGCCATGGATGTTTGTAGTGGTTCGAATTCACTTTATACCGTAGGCCCCGGTCTAATAGGATCGTAGAACGTTATGAGAACATGTTACTTCGCGTCCATAGCATATCTTCAAGCGACACGTGCCCCCTGTTTAGTGCCAAATAAGTAACAGCGGTGCGGCCCCAGTTAATCGTTATGCCGTAACATAACGATTAACTGTCTCTGCAAATTGTCAGCTGCATTAGAACTACAGACACATATATATAACATAAAAATCATGAAGTTGAACGACAAAAACTATATTGGCAGATTGCAGAGCACAAAAATTTATATAAGATATGAATTTTTAGCTGCAATCATGCACAGTTCTGATCTTGCATAGTTTTTTTTCGTGAGGTTTGATTGTAAGGTATTTCAAGGTTTTTGCATTGCA
This sequence comes from Caerostris extrusa, assembly GCA_021605095.1. Taxonomy (NCBI): domain Eukaryota; kingdom Metazoa; phylum Arthropoda; class Arachnida; order Araneae; family Araneidae; genus Caerostris; species Caerostris extrusa. The sequence goes on from BPLR01017482.1 coordinate 96,332, forward strand.
AATGTTATGATGGCTTTGTAATACAATTTGTGAGTAGCGTATATCTGTAATAGCCTTTTTCGCTCAAAAATAGTCGTGTCGGCCTGGTGGCCAAAGACCTAGCGCTCTGGCCTTTGGTATCCATTTTAAACTGTAGGTCCCTGTTCGTTTAGCCTTCGTATGCACTAGATGGCCGTAGAACGACAAACCAAACAAAAAATAGCCGTGTTCTTAATTTGGCTTCTTGCCAGGCAAAGTGTCAATTAACTATATCTGCAGACAACCCAGCCATAATTAGTCAATTCATATCACCCTTTTTCGTCGTTGCCCAGAGGACAAACTTCATTCCTCATCTTAAGAAGTGCTTAATCAAAGTCAATTCTAGCAAAAGCGCTTGTCTCTTAACGCTATCACAATTTTTGGCCAGCCTGTCCCCTGGGCTGTTGAATAAAAGTACTTAGGCTTATTTTATGATGCAAAATTAACCTTTTCTTATATGTATTTCCAAAGTAGTTGCCATAGCAATTGTTGCGAGCAAAACGCTCCGAAGCCTAATTTCTTGAAAGAGCATGATAGAGATCAGTCACAAGCTTCTGCTCAACAAGTCGATCTTAAGACCAATTATTTTCTTATATGGTTCGAACCTGAATCAAAGATCATTAGCTAGTGCTCTGGCCTTTGGTTCCATAGGCTTCAGGTTCGAATCCTGACATTGGCATCGATGTTGATTAGTAGTTCGGAATCCACTTTAAAATATAGGTCTGAGTCTAATTAGACTAAAGTGTACACAAAATGACCGTAGAGCAGCAAAAACCAAAAATTTATATGGTTGTCCTATATGGGCTTCCTGCTCTTCCATCTTAAAGAAGACGCAGGTTTTCCGAACAAGTAGATAGTCAGATGATTGTTAATGATCCGTGGTTCATGCCTAGAAAGCAGATCCACAAATACATTGATCTTGATTCCATTATGGATAACATCTCAAATTTCTTAACATGTTCAAGTGAAATACCTTCAAATTAGTCACAAAGCTATTCAAAATATACTTTATCATCTTCAGGTTCATAGCTCAAAATGAGACCTCGTGCAATTTATGACATGAAAGAGACTATGCCATGTCTCAAAAAGAGTGTGTATTTTATAGCTGAAATTGCTAATTTGAGGAGCTATTAATAATTTTAATTAAAAATAAATAATTATAATTTAATTTTGTTGTTTTTAATTTTTTAAAATTAAATAATTAAATAAAATTATTAATTGAAATTAATTATTTTTTTTTTTTTTACTACGATGTGCACCTTAAATTTTTTAATGCTAGTAGCTATTTATTTATTTATCAATAGCTTTTACTGCATTATTTCTTTCCAAAATATCCTAAGTAAACTGTGGCGCCATCTGCTGGTCACTTTTACCAACAAGCACAAACCAAATAATTCCAAATGAACTTTTGCCAGACCTTTTAAGTTGATCTATTCAAGAATAGTGAAAAACGGACAACTAACTGTACCAAATTTTATTTTTATTAGATTTTATTTATTTTATAGCTTTAATTTTTTTATTTAATTTTATTGTTTTGATAGATTTATTGATTTATTTTTTGATAGATTTACTTTTATTTTTCCTTTCTATTTGATGCAATTACGTTTTAATAATTTTTAATTCAGTAATGCTGATGTGAAGGACTTCAGATTTATTTTTTACCCCCACAAGAACTCCGTAAATGGTACGTCCTATGTTGAGTTCTTTATTTATAGATGAGTTATATGAGTATATATATGTATAAATATTTTTAAAAATTAATCTAATTTTTTTGTATATTTATTTCCAAAATAGGAATAACATAGATCAAAAAACAAACTTAAAAAAAAAAAACAGGAAATATGTTTACCATTATGTATACTATTAATGTGTCCATTTATGTTACATATATGCATAAAATCATTTATTAAAGGTTTCTTATGTCAATAAAAGTA
>BPLR01017483.1:0-163983 GCA_021605095.1 Caerostris extrusa
GGTTACGTATTGCTCAATTAGCGTGCAGTGGATGTATCTCGTTGCAAGCTAATTACAAAGCCCGGATGCGTCTGTCGGTTGATCATTGGTTATTATCATATATAAGGTATGGCTCTAACAGCCTTGCCAATGGACGATAAAGAGGAGAGTTAAGGCTCGTTCCCCACTGCTACGTGAGGCCTTTATGACGCGCCGTCACGCGTGCGCGTGGAAGGCCCTCATCGTGGCTTCTTTTCTTTTCGTCCCGCTCACACCAAAAACGTCAGAAATCGCTTTACGCCCAGTAAAGCTCCGTGGTTACTTCTACTAGATCTCACAGTTACCTCAATCCAAGTCACATGATCGCGGCAAGAATTTGAGCTGGCAACTCGAGCGGTGTAAAAGTCAACCGGTTTCAGGCGAACGCTGTCAGGCTAATGATTGGTCAACGCTTCAAGCTTTCAACGCCTCACGCCTCGGTGTGAACGAGTTATGCCTTGTGGGAAGCTCCTCAGTAAACTGAATCGATGGAAGAAAATTAAAGAGACTCCAACCAGACAGCTCTTTTTTATCAATATGAGATACTGTACACATGCAGCGTCTCACACCATTGTCGATTATTCTCTCTTCTGAGAGCACTAATTGTAACGGATTTTTTATAAGCAGATTCTTAACCAAGAGCCATCTTCTATGATAAGTACATACGTTACCATTGCGCTTTAACTTAACTTTGATTTATTCATCGCTCACCGCAAGGTCCTTTTTTACATACTTAGGCTAATTAGACATATTACAGTGATTCCAACCACTCACAAAGTTCAACATTCATGTCACCGCCAGGATTCGAACTTCTGCAGCCTGTGGTCAAGTCAGCGCTAATGCAAAGCCAAAGCGCTAGCCAATTTGCCATCAGGTGTCACTCTTTGTGAGTAAGGCTTCTAAACTCACCTGAAAAGCCTCTTCTAACGCACTCCCACATTCAATTGCTGCGCAATGTTAAAAAAAGAGTAGTCTATTATTAATACATTGGTTTGAATCTTTATTAGAGAGTGTAGAGCTGCCATAAAGCTCCACAACTCTTAGAGACGAAGAGATTCGGCCTCTATTCAGATTATGTAGAAGTTCTGTGGGGTTTCTCTCATAAGCACGCACGAAAAAAAAAAAAAGAATATTTCTCGAGGTAGACAACGTTACTTTCTCCCTTTCTTCACAAGTAGTTTGCTTACCACAATGCTCTTTTTTAATGCCAAAAACCAAAAATAATAACAAATAAATGAATAAATAAATTAAATCCATAATTACCATAACAGATATACACACCAGGTTGCTTTCAGCGTGGACGTAGTCATGGTTTTTATTTTTACTTAACCACAACATGGATGAAACATTTTCTTTCTAACTGTTTCATTAAAAATCTCTTTTTTATAGTATTATACTTAGAAATGAAATTATTTCAAAGATTACTGTTGTCACGCCGAGTATCATAAAAACTGTGATATTCGAAAAATGAAAAGTTTAAAAGAAAAAAAAAAAAGTAATCTTTTATTTACTAATAACATGAATATAAAGCGACAAATTATACAATTTTCATGTTACCAAAACAATTCTTAATCCTGAGGCAATCATTTTCCAATCTCTTTTTTTTTCGCATTTTAAATGAAATGCATTAAATTTCCCTCTATCTTCATTAAAAATAAAGATTTTGCCTTCATTACAAATACAGGAATATAAATCAGAATAATATAAATGAAAATATGTTTCTTTCTATTACATTACGTATGCAAATGTTTACAGCTTAAAGGCAACTATTTAAACATAAGCTTTCCAGTAATCGCAATAAAATGATAGAAAAAAATTAATAACCTTTCCTAAAATATTCAGGAAAAATTATTTTCAAAATATTAATACCCTTAATGATTGGCAACGATTGAAAACAAATGAAAAACATAAGCCATTAAGGATGCAGCCTAAAAATAGTTTGGACTTCTCTATTTTGTTTCAGTTTTCAACGAAATTGGTGAACTTTTGGTTCTAAATTTTTAGAATTCGATTGGATAAGCTACGGCCTCAAAGCATTTGATGATGGAGACACTGGACGTAAACACGTAGGAAAGGCCCCGAGGCAGTAGACTCAGCTTCGATGAAGATTAAGAAGCATTATGTATCGATTGAGAAGTTTATGGAGGGGCTTTCAAGCCTATGCCCTCAGGTGTTTTGAACAAGTTAGGGAGAAGTATTGAGGCGCACTCTAGCTTGTGGGAAATAATTTCATGGAGTTCGTGAAGTTTGAGTTTGGAGTTTAGAAGTGCATCTTCTTTTGAGAATGAAATGTGGAGAATGTTTGTAAATAGGGTAGTGTATTAATTTTGAATATACATAGGGTTTGCATTTCAGGACATACTTTTTAAACAAAATTTTTAAGTGATTAAAGTGAAAATGTTGTCTAAATGATAAAAAAAAAATATTTTTGAAGGTTGCGTATTCTTGTAAAAGCGTTGTGATGTTAAACATGATATTCAGAAATTGTTTAATTAGATATTCGTTTACTCGAGGAAGATAAAAGGCATTAGTAATCAAAAAATAAAAACTTTCAAATGCTTCTAATATTATTATGTTGTCAAATTATTTAACATCAATTACTAGCTAAAATTTTGTATGTATGAATTACCATTATGTTACTAGGTATAGTTAGCATTAGCTACTATATTGATTACAGAGTATTAAAAAATAACTTTTCAATACTTTTTGTAGCCAAAAATGTTTTCAGAAATCGTTGATCGTGGACATATAGTTTCAATTACAGAGCTTAAGGAAAGATAAAACGATATTTTTTTAATAAAAAAGAATATGATCTTGATAATTGAATGGCATTTTTTTAGTATATTTACAATAGTTTTTAAAAGTAATATCTCTAATTAAAAAGTTGTTTAGTTTTTTTCTCAGATGAATTTTTATGCTTTTTGTTTTTTGTTTTTCACTTGAAACACCATAACATAAGTAACGTTGATTCAAAAATGCTATAAAACTTGGTGTAAATGTTTTTCATAAATGTTTATTGTATATAGAACTTGGAAATGATTCTAGGTACATAAATATTTTTATTTTAATTGTTACATGCAAAAGCCTGAAATAAATTTAGTGATTCACAAACATTTAAACTAGTACAAAATAATAAATAATAAAGATATAAATTACCAGTGGTCTATTCCCTGTAGAATGTTAGTACAAACAAATACAAACTTAGAAATTAAAAAAATAGTGATTTGATTTTGATTTATCATGTCTTATAACAGTATTAATATTTGGCCAGTTTTTACCCTTATTTTTAGTCTATAAAAATTGTTAAAAAAATAATAATAATTTTTTTTTTATGGGAAATCATAAGTTTTCAGATGCATTCAATGCAAAAATGTGTGTACAAAGATAAAGTATTTCAAAAATTTCAAAAACATTCCTTCGGAAGTGTTCATGTACCTTATGTATCCTTGCACTGTATTCAATTTTCTTTTGTTCTGTTTTTTAATGAATAATACACTGAAGTGACAAAAGTCATGGGATACCCCTCTTAATATCGTGTCGGCCCTCCTTTCTCCCGGCGAAGTGCAGCAACTCGACGTGGCATGCACTCAACAAGTCGTTGGAAGTCTTCTACAGGAATATTGAGCCATGCTGTCTCGATAAACGTCCATAAGAAAGCGTTGATGGTGCAGGATTTTGGGCATTTAAACAGACCTCTCGATGATGTCCCATAAATGCTCGATGGGATTCATGTCGGGCGATCTAGGGTGGCCCAGATCATACGTTGGAATTGTCCAGAATGTTCTTCAAACCAATTGAACAGTTGTGGCCCGGTGACATGGCGCATTGTCATCCATAAAAATCCCATCGTTGTTTGGGTACATGAAGTTCATGAATGGCTGCAAGTGATCTCCAAGTAGCTGAACATAAGCATTTCCAGTCAATGTTCGGTCCAGTCGCACCAGGACCAAGTCCATGCCATGAAAAACAGCCCACACCATTACGGAGCCACCACCAGCTTGAACAGTGCCTTGCTGACAGTTTGGGTCCATGGCTTCGTGGGGTCTGCGCCACCTCGAACCCTACCATCAGCTCTTACCAACTGAAATCGTGACTCATCGGACCAGGCCACGGTTTTCCATTCATCTAGGGACCAACCGATATGCTCACGTGCCCACGAGTCGCTGCAAGCGATGTCGTTCTGTCAGTAAAGGCACTCGAGTCGGTCTTCTGCTGGAATAGCCCAAGAAAGCCAAATTTCTCCGCACAGTTCTAACAGACAAGTCCCTTGTACGTCCCTCATTGATTTCTGCGGTTATTTGACGCAGTGTTGCTTGTCTGTTAGAATTTACAACTCTTTGCAGACGTCGCCGGTCTCGGTCGTTAAGTGCAGGCGGTCGACCACTGCGCTGTCCATGGTGGGATGTTATGCCTGAAATTTCATACTCTCGGCACACTCTTGACACAGTGGATCTGGGAATGTTGAATTCCCCTAACGATTTCCGAAATGGCATGACCCATGCGTCTAGCCCAACTAACATTCCGCGTTCAAAGTCTGTTAATTCCGTCGTGCATCGTCAAAACCTCTTCACATGAATAACTTGAAAGAAATGAAAGCTCTGCGAAGGCACTGCGCATTTATACCTGTTCTACGCGATGCTACTGCCATCTGAAAATTTGCATATTGCTATCCCATGACTTTTGTCACTTCAATGTGATGAATATATTAAATCAATGTTCGTTATATGAATTTTGATTTTTGGTATCCGAGTTAAACCAGTATTGACGGATGATAATGCGGCAAAATCATTTAATTGGTGACCAAGTTCCCGAATGTGCCGGATTTAATAGGAATTTTATAATTTTTAAATACAATTATTTTTCAAAATAGGAATATCTATTTATAATATTTATATAATTCGTCAATAAAATGGAAAACCTTGAATTTCTATATTTTAAATAAAAACCAATAACCGAGGACTTCAAGTAAAAAGTAAAAATTTGGGGGAAAACCCCAAACATTTCCTGTTCTATTGAATTAGATGTAAGGCGAACATTACGCGCTAGTTTTTAATCAAATAAAAAAAAAGGAAGAGAAAAACACAGTTATTCCATTTAATTCACTCTAATTCGATTAATCCTTTCCTGCTTTTTTCTTCAAATAGTATAGATTTTTCTAAATCTCTTAATTGGAAAAAAAAAAAAAAAATACATTAGCATTTCAAAGTCTTTTTTTAATTTTAGCATTGCTTAAGTAAATGAAGTCCTGTTAGTTTCTTTATTTTAAACAACTAAATTTATATAAAGGTGAAAAAAAATAATCAATGCAAATCTCAGCTTGAAAAAGAAAATTCAACTTGAGTTGATCTTTCAGCTTGCTTGATGGCCGAATGGCTAGCTCTCTGGCGTTCGGTACCACAGGTATCGGGTTCAAATCCCGGCTTTGCCCATGGGTGTTGCAGTGTTTCGGAATCCACTTTAAGCCGTAGGTCCCGGTTCTAATAGGATGGTAGAGCGCTGCGGGGGCATTGTTACTCCGCGTCCGTGGCTTACCATCAAGTTACACGCGCCCCCTGGGAAATGCAAAGTGAGTAACATCGGCGCAGCCCTTATGGTGAAAGATCACGGTCTATTTGCCAGCTGCATTAGAACATATATATATATATATATTAGATTATTACTGTTCTTATGAGCTTTTTTGACGTTCATCGTGTTTACCTAATCCTCAGTGTTCTTCAGTGCCGGACAGACATTCCATGAGTAGATACTTACTCATGGAAGGAGAGAGAAATGTGAAGCTTCTGTTGTGATCGAGCATCCATACGTAGAAGTCGGAACAAGCTCCCTACTAAGGACTTATACAATACACTCTTCGGCTTCGGGAAATGTTATATGACATATTGTACAATAATACAGTGCATTCATTTCGGATAAATAACCTCGGGCCTCAAGCACTGAGACTTGGGATTGGTAGATGCTTCGACTCACCCTTCAATGCTTTGGTGTGAATGCGACTTGACTCTGGTAACGCTAACAATTTCGAAAAACAAAACAACTCAATTTAAAAACAAATAATTCATTTCATGTAAAATGAAATTTTTTTCCATACACTAAAGAAATATAAACGTGATATATTGAACGATATTTGGCGTTTTATCGCCTGGGTCCTGGCTAACGGAAAATGACCTACTTTTTTTTGCAACATAACCTATCGATGTGTAAGCCGATTCGCGCCATTTAGATTTAGAAAAATATCTAAGACTACTCGACTTACACGAGGAAATTATATGCCATATTGTACAATAACACAATGCATTTATTTCGGATACAATAACATGGGGCATCAAGCACTGAGACTTGGGATTGGTGTATGCATCGTAAACAAGTAATATATATAAAAAAAAAAAAAGATTAAAGTCAATTCCTACTTTTTTCACTATACTGCAGAAAAGTCCTTTACAAATAAAGTTGAAACTTTTCTCTTACATCTGGCGCCATCTATTATTAGATACATGAAACTTAAATCTAAAAAAAAAAAAATTAAAAATTAGTTAATTAAATTTAATGAATGAATGAATATTTGAAAAACTGTATTCACATCCAGTGTCATCCACTACAAGTTTCAAAAAAAATGTATTTGAACTTGAGAGGATGCATAAAAATATTTATGAACGATTGACAATTTGAACAAGATATATAGAGAGAGAATGTGAGCTAATAGTAGAATTGAAAAGGCATCGTAAAAAAAATTGTTTAGTGCAATTGTAGGTGTTTTCCAAAGTAACATTCTGCGTGTTAAATGAAGGGCACATTCTGCCAAGAGGTTCAGTCATGACAAAAGTTTTTTGTGCTGTTTCAGCCCCAAGTCAGCATCAGTGGCACTTCAATTGTCAGGTCACGTCTTCGCATTGTTCTGCTTGCTTAAGTTCGACATAACGAACAGCTTCCCAGTCATATGAGAGTGCAACACATTAAGCGGAACTCTTTCCTCCTCAGTACTAACAAAATACTCAGTTCCAAGATGAATGTGTAATGGAAGTCAGTCTGCAAACTTTTTTTCACATTGTTCTATGCATTGTTTAATAGCTGAAATATACTTTAGAAGTATACTAATAAGTATATTTAAAAAAATACTTAGTAAGTATACTATGCTTACTGAAATATACTTTTATATATTAATAAGAAATAAAAGTATTACGAAAACTGCGAATATGATACTTTAAGGGACAGAGACATCTGCATATTTAAGATGTTTAGGTAATACATTAAAATAAGTAGCACGCTTTCGTAAAGACATCAACATATGTAAAATTCTCTTGAAAAAAAAGCACCTTATATATGAACAAGTAATATAAAAAAATTAAAGTAAAAAAAAATTCCTATAAATTCCTATTTTTTTTTCACTATATTGCATAAAACTCCTTTACAAATAAAGTTGAAATTTTCCTCTTACATCTGGCGCCATCTATTATTAGATACATGCAACTTAAATTTAAAAAAAACTAAAATTAATTAATTCAATTTGAAAAACTAACATCCAGTGTCACCACTACAGGTTCAAAAAATGTATTTGAACTTGAGTGGATGAATAAAAGTATTTTATGAGTGATTGAAAATTTGAACAAGATATATAGAGGGAGAGTGTGAGCTAATAGAAGGAATTGAATGAATTACATTATTTTAAGTAAATCGTACTTAACATGATCTACAAATCAATTTATGGAGGATGATACCAAAATAATTTATGTTAAGAAAACAGATTGCTTAATTTCTGAATCAAGTATTATTTTCATCTCATTTATAATATTTAAACAACAGAATTTACACTTATGATAGTAAATAGAGTTCTCAATCAAAAATGTTATTTTCTATTCATGGGCACTTTTAGCAGATATCGTTCCCCACTAGAATAGCAGAAATGTAGAAGTTTCAATATCTAGTTTCGTTATCTAGAGTTCTACCTAGGGAGATCTTCTATATTAAATCGACATTGTATCATCTTAATTTTGTACAAATACTTTTAAGGATGGTATTTGGGGGGTTATCTCATTCTCTACTTGCTCTCCAAATTCAATGGATGGACCTTCGTGCCTTCAAATTTATCGTTCTCAAGCACAGCCTTCATCAAACGCAAACAGTTATAGTGACAAAACGTGTTTCAATTACTGATTCCATTCTTCCACATACTATCTAGTGTTAACTAGCATGCTAATAAGAGAGGTTGCGATTCTTATTGGGGGCATGGTTTACAGATACTCTCTTTTTTGTAAAATGAGAATGAGTATGGTGACAATTATGAAGACCGTTTAACTGATTGAATTTTTCGGTTTTTATCCGGTACACAATGCATTTCTTTATCGGTAAAGAACGATATTTCTATAAAAAGACATTATCCCGAAAGACCTTGCTGGCTGTTATTCATGTGTATTGAATAATCCTAAAACAAATACTTTCAAGGTTATTTCAACTTTAAGATGAGATTATAGAACAGCATTCTTATACTTTTCTTTATATAGGATTATAAAATTTTTATATGTAGTTCGTGTATGACAATCCACTCAAAAAAAAAAAGATTATATTGACTTTTAGATCATATTTTACAACATCTTTTTTTTTCTTTTTAGTTGATGTACGTCTCGATTCGAAAATAATATTTAAAGCAGGGGTGGCCAATCCGCGAATCGCGAGCAGCATGCCTTGATTATTTTTCTAGCCTGTGAGAAACACTATTACAAAATATATTTATTTTATAATGGCCAAAGTACTGAAAAACAATGTATTAAAAAATACATGATGATATATTCAACGATATATTCAAAAATGAACTGTCAAAATGACGAGAAAAAAATGAACTCTGATTTTAAAATAATATTCTTGTGAATATGGGACATATATTGCCTGTTTTATTGATGAGTTTCCAGTTATGAGTTCTCGCAGAATAATTAAGTTATATTCTGCGAACTTATGATGCACGCGCATCTTGGAACAACTAATATAACAATTCTAAGATTCACTTTAAGTGACCATTCCTAGAAACACAGTTGATTGTTGATAGCAGAGCAAACCAAACTCTTAGTCGAAGTTGTTAGCGTTTTTGGTTCAACTTACACCTGCGAATCGTTTTTTTTTTTTAAGTGAAATTGACCCAACACAAAACACGCTGAAACATAACGGACGCTCACCTGCAACTCCCATTACGATCTGCAAACCCCAAATGGAGATCGATTTGCAGAAACTAAGTGAAAGAGTGGAGAAACAAATATCGCACTAATAAAATATATATTTTTGAATGATTTCATCTTTATATTTCGTTTATATTTATATATTTTTTATATTTCTATTTCATTCATGTTCTATATTTCTTTACAATGGACGTTTAGTATCATCATTATTATCATATTATCTATGTTTACATGTAAGAATAACAGTAAACACATAAATAATAACTCATTCCGTTTCAATTTTTCCTCTCCTAAAATGTCCATAGTGGGTCTAAATCTAATATGGGACATATAATTTTTATGTGCTGCCCGTGGGGTTAGGATGCATTTCCAAAGTGGTCCGCAAGATCATTTGGGTTGGTCACCCCCGATTTAAAGAAACAAAATTATAAGTATTTAATAACTTTATTTATGCTAGAAAATATTAAAACATTTTATTTAAATGAGATATAATTTGTTCTTAAAATACCATTCTTTATTTTTTTCCTTCAAAAGTATCTAATAAAAAAGCAGTTTTAAGAAAACAATTCGATTTCCATGCATAGAAGATTTCCTTTAAAATACTAAATCACTACAATTGACTTTTTAATCAATAGGATTATTAAGGAAAGAAAATAATTCCTTCTTTTAATACGATTTATTTAATACGTATATTGTTTTTTATTCACGAGTTTTTAAAAGGAAAAATTTTAACCTCGTTAGAGAGTTTTTTCTTGAAAAAGAAATTGTCTTTTCTCCGAATTCTTATAAAATCATTATTTTTTTTTGTCATCAGAAGGCCGTTTGAAAGCCTATCACTTAAACAAATTTGAAAGCTTTGACATTTTTTTTTTTTTTCCTCTTTCTATACTTAGAACAGAAAAGTTTTCAAACTTTTGGGTGACGTAAAACAAAATGTAATTGAACTTAAAAGAATCTCATCTTATTATTATTTTTTTCTTCTTCAGATTTTCCGTTCCTTTTAAAAGCTTAATGTTTAAAGCCCTTCCGTCTTAGGATTTGCAATAAAATTTATTCTTTTCATGTCCGAGTGTTTTAAATCCTTTATAAATACATATTAGGATTAGGATTTAAGGTGACAAATGTGTTTATTAAGAAATTATGTTGTAAATTCTTTTTTTTTCATATCTGTTAGTAATTGTTATGGTTAAAATTATTTTAATTATATTTGATTTATGAAAACATTTCTTAAAAATATTTCAGCTACATTATATATTTTATTATAATGCCAGACTAATACCGACTCAACGAAAGCCGGTGATATTAAAAAATATTTATAGTTTCCTCAATGTTAGAAAAAATTTCTTTTGATCTATTCTCTAATATTCTTAATATTTAAAAAAATATATACCCTTTTATCAAGTTATCCAGTGAAAATGTAAACATCCTATTTAATAGAGGTAATTGGTGTGATAGGATGGGAAAGGTAATTTCGGAAGGTTTTTAATATAATAAAATAATTGTAATTTTGTAAGATTAAATTTAAAATTACATAGTCAATCCGATTTAATAGTTGATTGAAAAAGACGAATGGATTACTTGTTAGGGTTCCAAAATACACACACAACGCAAAGCCAATTTTGAAAAAAAAAAAACATCTAATAACAATATGATTAAAGTTCAATGCTGTCAAAAAAGAACCCCTCTTCACAATGAGTTCACATTTGAACTGAAGATACTCGAAGAAAAAGGATTTTTCCCAATGCAGCTGGCAATACAAAGACAATTAATCTTTATGCCATAAGAAAGGGTTGCACCGACGTTACTCATTTAGCACAACCCAGGGGGCACGTGCAGCTTGAAGATAGGCTACGGACGCAGAGTAACATTACCCCCACCAAGCTCTACGATCCTATTAGACTAAGACCTACGGATTTAAAAAGTGGATTCAAACCACTATTACAAACACCCATGGCACCGACAGAACTCGAACGCGAGACGTGTGTACAGTGCGCCATACCGCTAGCCATCAAACCCAGTCTTAATGAAACTAAACAATCATAAACGAACAATCTCAATGAATGCCAAAATAAGTGTACAAACAAATTATCAGTAAATCTTCAATATAAGGAAACTTTTAATTAAAATGTTAAATATAATTTTTTGTCTAAAATGATTTTTTTATGTTTCTTTCATTCAGTTTAGATTTCTTTTACAATTTTATCCCTAAAGCTATTCGTACAAATTATGGAGGCGCATCTTAGTATCTTTGGGTGCAACCAAATTAGCAAAAAATCTATCTTTTCCGAGTTCTTGAATAGTGAGGAATATTATAATGAATTTAAGTATTCAGTTCTGGAAACGGATGATTAAGACAAAATAACAATCTGGTAAAACGATAACATTAAAGAAAATCCGTTTATTCATAACATTTGATAAATCATAATGGATGTTAAAGACGCTATAATTATTACAATGTAAATAACATCTATCTTTACAACAGTAGCATTGATCGATAAAACCAAATGAAATAACAATCTTTTACAACAATAACAAAAATTTAACATCTACATCTATCTTTCCATAAGCATAAAAATAAATAATGTTTAAAGAACAGTGATAATTAAAAGAAATGAAAACATCATTCAGGATAGAATAAATAACTTGTTTTCACAACAAATATCGCATTAGTGAAAACACAGAGCAGGCAAAAATCTATTACATTCAACAATAATCATATTTTTTCAGATTTGTATTAATAATGTATCTGTTTATTCCATAAAATCATAGATCATCCCTCGTCGAAGCTTTAATTATTAGACAAAGTCCATGAACCCGTGTGTTTTCAAACAATGATAAACAGCTCCAAGAGCACGACTCTATGCCATAAGCAAGTTTTCTGGCAACCAATGCAGGTCAAGATATGTGCAGGAGTGGTTTGAATCAAGCTACATTGCGGGCAAAGGAGATAATAAACCTTAAGCCCCGATACATGGGAACACACCACTACAGAGCCTAGCAAAGAGCCGTCTGTTCGGATTTATTAGGCGCCCCAATTAAAGCAGCACCAGAACGGTTACATCATACTATTCATGTACTGGGGCTTTTCTCCAAGAATTTGATACCTAATTTGACCGTAGAGGCAAGTTTCGAGACAGAGAGACAGCCACCATCAGCAGAACCCACGAATCCATTCATCAATACAATAAAAAGGGTAAAAATGCAGCTTCTATTTTTGTCCTTGACCTTGCGACATAAAGATATGGGAAGAAGGGAATCTAAAGGTAGAAGTGTGACTTTCATCCCACCCAGTTATACCCCGGACACTAGGTACCCATTTTAGCAGACCATTACGATATACATGGTGTTACAGTGGGCTATTCTAACCCGGACCCACACGGGAACCAGAAAAGTAAATAACATCTATCTATACACAACAATAACATAAAATATAAGAAATATCTACTTTTACAATAAACAAAACCAAATGAAAGAACGGCTGGCTAATTAACTACAAGAAATGTAAGTAACATCTACCTCATAAACAGAACTTGTTAAAGACACTTATTTACCACAAATCTAAGTCACATGTTACCTTTCTGTAACCATAAAACGTTTCGCCAAATATTACATACATAATCACCAAATAGTTATCAATTCAAATTATATTTATGATATTTAAGAAAAACTGGCATTATTAAATAAATAGTTTGTTATCAAAGCCTTTTCTGTGGAATACCAATAATAATAAATTTCCAAACACATTTATCGAACGACTGTCATGAAACAAGATGTATTTTTAAATTTAAGAATCTCCTTGGGAGGAACGACATATGAATTAAAAAGCAACCTGAACGAAAACATCAAAGAAATAGAATAAATAACTTGTTTTTCCCATTTTTAAAAACGGAAATTTTATTTCCTTATCGCAGTAGTCGAAAACACAGAGCAGGTAAACAACTCAATCTATTCATTACATTCAACAGAATCACTGATAAAGTTATTCTTGGATCGAATATATGTATTTTGTTATTTTTCCTGTTTGGAAGAAACTATGTCATTAATAATTCTGCTAAATCTATCCGTTTCAACTAAAAATAGATTTTGAAGGACTAAAATTGGAAGATGTGACGCCTTCGCTCGACTATTTTTAGAAACACTTCTGGCGATCTGTATTCGAAATGGTTTTCAATCTGAGGGAAAATGACGATTTAAAATGGAAGAAGAGAATATTTCAAAATGGGGTAGTTTCAAGAATATTTGAGAGTAGAAATGAATATTTCCCAGAAACATAAAACACACATTCGTAAGGTTTATTTTTATAAAATACAATTTTTTTGGAAGAATGTAGCAGTTGATTAACTTATCAAAGCTCAGTATCAAGAAATGTGAATCTAGCATCAAGGGCTGTGTTGTAGCCTGATGGTTAAAATGGTGAGGGTGATGAAAATAATATAAAAAATTTAAATTGCAAAAAAATATTTCATGGAATTGTAGAAATATATTGAAACACAAGATAGAAAAAATAACATGATACTAAGCAACTAAAGTATATGTAAAAAGAGGTATACAGTAAAGTAAAAAAAAAATAAATGTGATAATATGGTATGGTACATTTTGAATATATATTAATGTTAATATTTCAAATGTTATGGTTTTTGGGGATGATAAATGATTCCTTTTCTGCTATAAGTTTGTGAAATGTATAACTTTTCATCGTTTCATGAGTTACAAATTATATTGATAAATGTTATGACAATATAGAATACATGTATTACATCAGAATTCTGTATTTGGGACATAACAAAATGTTATTGTTTAAAGTAGAAATATGGGCTTGAAAAAATTCAATTAATATTTTAAGGGTTATGGTTTTGGAGGAGGATTAATGATTCATTTTCTGCTGAAAGTTTGTGAAATGGATGACTTTGTTTCATAAGCTGTCAATTATATCCATACTTGTTATGATAAAAGGGTATGGGACACTATACACAGATTATACCAACGTTCTGCATATCGGACATAATAAAATGTTGCAGTTTAAAGTAAATATGTGACACATGAAGAAATTTAGTTAATATTTCAAGTGTTATGGCTTTTGGGGATAATTAATAAATCATTTCTGCTATAAATTTGTGAAATGGATCATTTTCCTCTATTTCATGAGTTTTTGTTGCAAATCACCAAAGTTCCAATAACGCTAGATCAAGTCAATGATATTGTTAACTCTGATTAAGTCCAAAACAAGCACTGATGTAGTAAAAAGGTTCTGTTTGGAGAGCCCCAAACAGCCAAGAACACGTTTGGGAGAAGCCAGGTCATTACTGCACATGGTGCAAACTGGGTAGGTCTTATTACCGTTAGAATAAGATGGAGATCCGAGGTGAACACTAATCGGTTTTGCTAAGACATGTTCATTCTTGCCTATTACATTGTAGTGACAATGCGACACCACGCCTCCTCCATTGATAACACTGCTGCACAGATGGGGTAGTCCAAGTTACACTATTCATATCATTTGTTGGGTTGTAAATTGTACTGATACATGTTATACAATAGTGTAAAGAACAATACACACAGATTATATCCACGTTCTGCATATCGGACATAACAAAGTGTTATAGTTGAAAGTAAAGATATGGCATGAAAAATTCAGTTAATATTTAAAGTGTTAAAAATTTTGAGGATGATTAATGATTCATTTTCTGCTATAAGTTTGAGAAATGGATAAGTTTCTATCTGTATCATCAGTTCTAAATTATATTAATATATGTTATGACAATAGGGTAGGTAGGGTATATATACATATACTTTATCACCGTTCTGCATTTGGGACAAAACAAAATGTTACATTTGAAAGCAAAAATATGGTTAAGAAAAGAAATTCAAGTGTTATAATAAGTGTGTGTGGGGATGATTAATGATTCATTTTCTGCTAAAAGTTTGTGGAAGGTATGATTTTCCATCTGTTTGTTTTCCATCAGTTGTAAATTATATTAATACATGTTATTACAATAGGATAAGGATAGTCTCATAACAAAAATGTTATAGTTGTAAGCAAAGATATGGGAGTGAAGAAATTCGGTTAATGTTTCACGTGTTTTGGTTTGTGAAAATTATTAACGATTAATTTTCTGCAAAAAGTTTTTGAAATGGATGATTTTCCATCTGTTTCATGAGTTGTAAATTATATTGATACATGCTATGACAATAGTGTAAGGAACAATATACACAAATTATGTCAGCGTTCTGCATATGGGACATAATAAATTGTTATTAAAGGTAAAGACATGGTCTCTAAGAAATTCAGTTAATATATCATAGTGTAATGGTTCATTTTCTTCTAGAATGTTTAATAAAATTGATGATTTCCCATCTGGCTCATGGATTATAGATTATATATGTGTGTCACTGAATGTAAAATTGTGTTGACTTGTCAGAGTTCTGTTAAAGGACAGGTATTGACATAATGGAATGGGTTTTCACTTTATTTGCAAAGTTAAACATTATCTTCTGAATGGTTGAATTGTTTGAGTTATATTGGGGATGGAAACTACTTCCCTGAAATTAATTCGATAAATTTTTTTTTTTAATTTTATAAGTAATCAACTTGGGATTTTAATTTTACGCATTTTTAAATTCCAAATTAAATTTGATTAAATGTAATAAGTAAATGATAAATTTATATCAATTAACAAGGCTATTTTTTAAATTATTGTTTAAATTATTGTTTAAGTTATTTAGTAATTTAAGCTATTTTTAATGCATGAGGAAAAATATTTTATTGTTTGTTTTTCTTAACAAAATAAAGATATATTACAAAATATCTCTGATGTTATTATCTTATGTGAACAATATATTGTCATAGAATGAAGCATGTGATGTCCCCTAAAATAGATTTTCACTTTATTTGCAAAAATTAGACATCATCTTCTGAAAGGTTTATAAAAATGGAGAATTTAAAACTTATTATATAATGCATTAATTAATTTCCTCATCCATAATTTTCTTAAGTAAACATTAATTATCCATGTAACTTTTAATTTTTGCAATTTAGCAATTTACATGCAGCACAAATTAATGATTCTTACAACACTTTGTTACGAAGTCATGGGCTCTGCAATTTATTTCAAACTTGCTATGGACTTCGGCTTGAGGCAATGTTTAATTGTGAAATCATTTATTTCAGTTTAATGATCGATGTTGGAACGGATATGTGAAGTAAGTTCTAAAGGATTGAAATCAAACTCTGACTTGTTTTTAATAGTTTTGTAACATTGACATTTATTGAAACATTGCCTTATTGAAACATTCATGCAAAAATTATTAACATTCATTGAAAATTACAGAAGATAGGGATAAATAATGAATAATTTATGATTTTACAGGATGGAATTTATAAATAGGACGTCTTCCAAAATGTGATGACTTAATTTACATATGCATGAATGGAAGGGAGATGATAGTTAAATTTTTGTCTGGTGGATTCAATATCAATATGATATAATCTTTTTATTATTAAATTATATTTATAAATAATTTTATTGTTTTTATTGTTCGTTATTTTACCTTGGAATATATGGATATGGCATCGCCTAATATCTGTTGTCTTAAAATAAATATGTTTTAACTAAATCAAGTCTTTTTTCATAATTAAAATATTTCCTATAATTTTTAAATGCTAATAATTCGATTTTTTATAATAATGTTTTTAATTATAACTATTCAGATTTTATAAACATTTAAAAATTGATTAAATAAGTTAGATATGAAACTGAAACCTTGAAAGCAGGAAAGATAGAAATTTTGACATTTATTATTAAAAACAAAATATTGCATTACCATGCCACAAATGTGCAATATTTTTTTTTAAATCAACTTAACATGTAATATGACTTCTTTTTCATAAATAACTAGGGCGTTTATTTAAAACAATATAAAAAATATATTTAACTTTATAAAAATTGAAACTTTGTACAGACATCACTCCTACCAGTGCAATACTATTTCTCCAACTGACTTTTCTATACACTCATAGCAATATTTATGGCAACCTTCGCCAAAAAAAGATTCCGATTATTTATCGGATTAAAAATGATTTATCTTTTTAAATTAAAATATAAACATTATAAAAATTTTTAATGTAGTACATCTCTTAATAGCCATGATAGCCCTAATAAGAAAGCTCAATAAGTTGGGGAAGCCCTAATTAAAAATCAGTTTACCAAAACAGAAAGCGGATGCCTTTATATCAACACTACGGTAAATCTATAGGCTGTAATGCCCTATAACTCCTGTAGTCTGGAATTCTTGACTTAGAAAACTCAGTGAACTCGATTTATCATTATTTGTTGGTGTTTTAATATCAAAATCACTCACTGAAGCATTTGACTGTAAGTAAAGTTTAGAGTTTTAAATGGACAAGCATTTAAAACGCTAAACTACTTTACAAACAAATAGCAGTATAAGTAGAAGATAAGTAAGATTCGGTTTAAGTAGCAGATTCTGTTATTAGCAGTAGCATTTGAATAGCAGATAAATAGCAGATTTAACGTTATTTCAAGATATTTTGCTATATTGCACTCTATAAATTTTGATACAGCAATTTCGAAGTGAAACTCGCATATAGATATCATCTAGGTGTTTGCACCTTTCTAAACTACATTTCCTCTATATCACTTCGGTATCTGTCATTAATATGAAAGTTGCAATGGTGACGTTTTGAATTTGGCTTTCATTTTTCACAAGCACGTGGTATTATATATCCGGTTCAATTGATCCAGCCATTCCAATTCAGTATTATATCATAAATATTTAATTTTTATATAAATATTTATGTTTTTATATCAAATATATATTTATTTTCTAAATTGTTTCATTATGCGATATATATTCAAAGAATCATTTAAAGGTTATTTAAGTGTTTAAATGTAACAGCAATGATCCTTAAAGTGTTTCAACGTAAATATAATGGAATGAATAAAGTAATTGTATTTGTATGCTGTTTTCTAATTTAAACCACATGCTGGGAGAATGCTTTTAAACAAACATGAGTCACCAGGTGGTTTGAAAAGTTCAAATAAACCAATCGGATATTTATTCATGATTTCTATTCATGAAATGGGAAGTGAAACAAAGTTCAAAGGAAGTCCATTTGCATTTCAAACACAGAAACATCTGCCATGGTAACAGCCTAATTTTGGTGTAACAGTCTTGTTGAAAAACACTTCGTTTCATAACAATGTATGTTTATTTTAATTGATATTACATAAGGTTTATGTATTAAAAAACAATACAATCTTTTAATGAAGAACAAAAATAAGAAAAATACCTGGAAAATAATTTTCAGAAAACGTTTTCCTAAGAATAGTTTTTTTTTTTAAAACAAAAAAATAGGTATATAGGAGGTATATACGATTGTAATTCATACTGTATATGTATGAAAAAAATGTTTCGTTAAAAATGTCTCTGCTGTTCATCAGTAGTTCTTGTTGGATAACAAGTCGGAAAATAAAAATGTTAACTTTGCAACAACTTTCTAAAATAAGAACTTGAAACTATAAAGAAGAGAATTCACAAAAATTCTAAAATTTAATAAAACTATGGTATTTGTACTACAAAAGACAGTAATGTAACAGTATCGAAAAAGGGGCATAATGAAGATTTCATATAAAAATAATTCTAAAATAATCTAAAATATTAGTATTTTGGAATAGTAGAATGATATCTAACATTTATCATGGGTTCGAATCTCAACAACATTGACTTTCTTAATTTGAAAAGTGACAAAATTGGCATATTTTAAAAATTCTCCCAAAAAATTACTATTAAATTCTATTGATTTTTAATGTCACTTTCTCTAGTTAATTAATCAAGGAATTCAACAAAGAATTAGAGAAAGGGTGTCAACTATTTTTTTTACATTTACTGTCATTTAGCAGAATAATTTGAACTTATAAAATATATAGAATACATCGCTTTCCGATATTAAGGATATTTGTTATAGATTACCATTCAAAATAATCAAACAGCTGTACTGATTACTGCTGAGCTGTACTGCTGTATTGCATAACTGGATGCTAAATTATGTGTCCCAATCTTTGACATGTCCTCTCCCAATTAAAATAAGTATGCTGGCCTTTTAATTTTACAAATACTCTCCCAATTCTGCATTTTCATGGGTCCAAAATATTTTGTGTTCAAATGCCTCACTCGACAATGTTAAATATACTCTCCTTTGAAAAATTCCTCCAGAATTCTGAAATGTTTGATACATTCTTTTTACTTTAAGAATTTTAAAGGTTTGACACATTCTTTTTTACTTTAAGAATTTTAAAGGTTTGACACATTCTTTTTACTTTAAGAATTTTAAAGGTTTGAATTTTAAAGGTTTGATACATTCTTTACTTTAAGAATTTTAAAGGTTTGATACATTCTTTTTTTAAGAATTTTAAAGGTTTGATACATTCTTTTTTACTTTAAGAATTTTAAAGGTTTGATACATTCTTTTACTTTAAGAATTTTAAAGGTTTGATACATTCTTTTTACTTTAAGAATTTTAAAGTTTTGATACACTTTAAAATTTTAAAGTTTTGATACATTCTTTTTACTTTAAGAATTTTTTTTACATTATTTTTTACATTCCTTTGAAAGGTCGAAAGCATCTTTGCTTAAGAAAGATATATATTGGTGTCTTACCCTTTGAAAAATCACGATTGTCTCAGTATTTCATGAACTGCAAAACCTTTTTTTTTTAGAAAATATATATTTTTTATTATTTTCTCCGAATTTATCTGTCCATGAGTATTAATGTCACTGGGTTTTTATTTGGCTTTAAAATCCAGTGGCCACTTTAGAAGAATCTTGACAAACAGTTTTTGATTTAACATTTACTTGTTTCCCAATAATTTCAGGAAAATTTGCCTTTTTTTCGTGGAGTCAATAAAAAACTGAAATATTTATTACCCAACAATTCGTAAATTAAAGTAAACATTTCAAAAATATCAATAAAACAAATGAAATAATTTTCACTTAAAAGCAAATTTTTATAGTATATATCATAATCATCATTTGCGTAACAGCCGAATGATGGGCGAAGGCCATCTGCCCGCTGGCAGATTTCTAGACATTAGATGTTTTCTTTTCACGGGATACGGTTGTCAGCAATATGTCCAACGCTCTACATACATATTAGACAGCTATATTATTCATAAAAAAGATTAAAGTGTAAAAATATTTAAAAATCAGTCATCGATTTCTTCAATGCAGTAAATCCAATTATGCCAAAATCTAAATTAAAAAAAAAATGTAAACCCTAATTAAATACTGAGTTTAAAAACGTGTTCTGCACAACTCGGGAACATGAGCAGCCAACATGAAAGAGAGTTAAAGTTCGAATATACTGGCAGCATTATTGCAGTCACTTCTTTCAGAAACAAGTAGATTCGATAGCGACTATGTGTGTAATGCATCTCATATCGATTATCAGCTTATTCGGTGATAGTTTTACACGTTTTCCCTCATACGACACACAAATGCGGACAGTTAACCATATAAGTACTCCCACAAGGCACAATCCTCACTTACTTACCCTGTCAGTGATATGCATAAGTGAAACATGACTCACTGTTATAACGCACACAAACACACAATAAAGGAGGAATAATTTGGGAATTAAAAGTTTTGGCGTTGGTCAGCTATAAAAAAATTATTTTTATTTAATTAAGGAAAAAAAAGCATGACTTTGCAGAAGAGAAACTAAGAAATTCTGAACGTTATTTTAACTTACGAATCACACACAAATAATTTAAATTAGAAAATACAGTTATTTTTGTGATTATTAACTAGATATTGAATGGAGTTGACGGCTTTTGAAAAATAATGAAATGCTTTATTTTACAATAAAAATGGGTTTTATTTAATTAAAAAGTATATAATAAAAATGCTTCGTAATTTTAGATACGCATCTTATAAATAATAAAGGGCTTAGAAAATAATATTGAACCCTTAAGTGGCAATATGTATTTTACCAATTTTTTAAAAACAAATTATACAAGAACACACAAAATTTTTTTATATTATTTAGAAATAACTGAAATAGAGATTAAAATAACATTTCCTTAACTCTTTCATCTTAAAAATATATTATTTTACAAAACTATAAAAAAAAAATATGTTGTTGATATTGAAATAATATAGAAACATTTAAAAGAATAGACTATTTATTCAAAAAAAAAGTATTGATGATATAGAAATAATTCAGAAACATTTAAAAGAATAGAAAACGATTTATTTAGAAAATGTATGAATGATATAAAAATAATTTTAAAAAATAACAAACGATTTTTTCAAAAATGTATTGATAATGTAGCAATAATTTAGAAACATTTAAAAAATAACAAACGATTTATTTGAAAAACGTATTTATGATGTAAATATAATTCAGTAACATTTAAAAGAATAGACGATTTATTCAAAAAATTTATTAATTACATAGGAATAATTCAGAAACATTTAAAATAGTAAATAACGCTATATCAAAAAAAAAAAAAAAAAAAAAGTAGTGTTATCTAGAAATATTTCAGAAACATTGAAAAGAATAAATAAAACATTATTTAAATAATGTATTCATTGTGTAGCAATAAGTCAGAAACATTTAATTGAATAACAAAGAAATTTATTCAAAAAATGTATTGATGGTACAGCAATATATTCAAATTCAAAAACATTTAAAGGAGTAACAAAGGATTTATTTGAAATAAACGAATCATAATGAAGAAATAAAAATATGCCACTAGAAATGGGTGACAAGCAACAGTTTATGTGGTGAAAAGTTAAGTTCAAGAGCAATAATTCTGAACCCTTATAATCCTTGATCGTTTTTTTCCGATACTAAAATACTGAAAATGGGTACACAATTCACTGACAGGCATGACACGATTTTAACAAGAAGAGATAGTTTTTCCCTTTCTTGTCATTTTAATATGAAAAACTCATCTTATCTCGCATGGAGAATTTTTTTCGCTTTTTCCCCACCCCATGAAGATAAAAAGTAATAAAGAACAGGAAGGCGAACGAGTAATTATTCAAACATGAATCACTCTGAAACTTTTTTTCTTTCTCGCTTGATTCGGAAACAGAAAAAAAAGAAGTGTTACACTCTTTTTAGGGAAAAGAATTAGCATAACGTGAAAATTTCATTTTGAGAGAGATGTTTTCAAAATGGAAAAAAATAATGTGATTTCTTATGTAACATTAAAAACAAATAACTGTTATAAAAAATATTATCATTAAAAATAAATTGTGATAGAAAAACTGAAGTGAATAAAAAAAAAAGTACAAACATTATTTTAAGAAGTAATTTTGTTTAACATTCTAATTAACTGTTGTTGTTATTTATGGATGACTTACTGATAACTTGTATGAATTTTATTTATGTATTTAATATTCATTTTGCAAAAGAATTACATATTTTAAAATAAGTATAAGAAGAATAAAATTAGTACAATCATAAAAACAATTTGTTTTTCATCATATGTAAAAATATGTAATGTTTTAGTAGTTATTGATAGCCAAAATAAATATATTTTTTTGAAAAATAAATTATTCTAATTTCTTTATTCAAAAAAATTTAAATGATTGTACTATTTATGCAAAATATTAATTAAAAACACCCGGAAATAACACCTTTTAGTTGTAAAAAAGAACACTTTTCCTTCGAAAAATTTGTTCCTATTAAGAATTTCTACTATTATGCCTTCAATACTAAAAGAATAAAGAAATTCTACATTTCTTCTCTCTCTCATATATATATATATAAATATATATATTGTAGTGTGCAGGTTAGAAAAATTTTATTGATGGTATAAATAATACAGAAACATTTAACAGAATAAAAAACGATTTATTCAAAAAAATGTATTGATGATATAGAAATAATTCAGAAACATTTAAAAAGAATAACATACAATTTATTAAAAAATGTATTGATATAAAAATAATTCAGAAACATTTAAAAGAATAACAGACGATTTATTAAAAAAAATGTGTTTATGACATAGAACTACATCAGAACAATTTTAAAGAAACGACTTATTGAAAAATGTATTAATGATATAGAAATAATACAAAAACTTTTAAAGGAATAATAAGGATTTATTCAAGAAATATATTGATGATATAGGAATAATTTTGTAATATTTAAAAGATAATAAACGATTTATTTAAAAAATGTATTGATGATATAATTCAGAAACATTTAAAAGTATAAAAAAATGATTCAAAAAATGTATTGGTGATCAGAAATCTTTAAAAAACAATTAAAAAAAACGTACTGATGATTAGAAATAATTCAGAAACATTTAAAAGAATAACAGACGATTTATTTAAAAAAAAAAAAATGTGATAATGACATAAAACTAAATCAGAACAATTTTAAAGAAACAGTTTATTAAAAAATATATTAATGATATAGAAATAATACAAAAACTTTTAAAGGAATAATAAGGGATTTATTCCAGAAATATATTGACGATATAAAATAAATTTGTAATTTTTAAAAGATAAACGATTTATTAAAAAAATGAATTGATATAATTCAGAAACCTTTAAAAAAGAATAAAAAAATTATTCAAAAACGTACTGATGATTAGAAATAATTCAAAAATATTTAAAAAGAAAAACAAACTCTTTATTCCAAAAAAAAAAAAAAAATGTTTTGATGATATATAAATAATTCAGAAACCTTTAAAAAATAATTAAAAAAAAACATATTGAGGATTAGAAATAATTCAGAAACATTTAAAAGGTATCAAACGATTTATTTAAAAAAATATTTTGATGATATAATTTAGAAATATTTACAAGATTAAAAACCAATTTGTTCAGAAAATGTATTGATGTTATAGATATAATTCAAAAACATTTAAAAAGAATAAAAAAATTCATTCAAAAACGTATGGAGGATTCAGAAATAAATCAGAAACATTGAAAAGAATAAAAAAATCCATTGAAAAACTATACTATGATGTAGCAATAAGGCAGAAACATTTAAATGAATAACAAAGATATTTATTCAAAAAATGTATCGATGATATAACAATAAATCAGAAACCAAAAGAATAACAAAGGATTTATTTAAAATAAACTAATCACAATGAAGAAATAAAAATATGTCACTAGAAATTGGTGACAAGCAACAGCTTATGTCGTGAAAAGTTAAGTTTAAGAGCAATAATTCTGAACCCTTATAATCTTTGATCGTTTTTTTTCCGATATTAAAATGCTGAAAACGGTGCACAATTCGGTGACAGCCATGACACGATTTTAACAAGAAGAGATAGTTTTTCCCCTTCTTGTCATTTTAGTATTTTTACTTCATCTTATCTTTGAGGTACAATTTTTTTCATGTCACTTTTCCCCATTCCATGGAGATAAAAAGTAATAAAGAACAGGAAGGCATGAACGAGTAATTATTCAAACATGAATCACTCTGAATTTTTTTTTTTCTTTCTCGCTTGATTCGGAAAACAAAAAAAAGAAGTGTTACACTCTTTTTAGTGGAAAAAGAATTAGCATAACGTGAAAATTTCATTTTGAGAGAGATGTTTTCAAAATGGAAAAAATAATGTGATTTCTTATGTAACATTAAAAAAAATAACTGTTATAAAAAATATTATCATTAAAAAATAAATTGTGATAGAAAAACTGAAGTGAATAAAAAAAAAAAAAAGTACAAACATTATTTTAAGAGTAATTTTGTTTAACATTCTAATTAACTGTTGTTGTTATTTATGGATGACTTACTGATAACTTGTATGAATTTTATTTATGTATTTAATATTCATTTTGTAAAGAATTACATATTTTAAAATAAGTATAAGAAGAATAAAATTAGTACAATCATAAAAACAATTTGTTTTTCATCATATGTAAAAATATGTAATGTTTTAGTAGTTATTGATAGCCAAAATAAATATATTTTTTGAAAAATAAATTATTCTAATTTCTTTATTCAAAAAAAAATTTAAATGATTGTACTATTTATGCAAAATATTAATTAAAAACACCCGGAAATAACACCTTTTAGTTGTAAAAGAACACTTTTCCTTCGAAAAATTTGTTCCTATTAAGAATTTCTACTATTATGCCTTCAATACTAAAAGAATAAAGAAATTCTACATTTCTTCTCTCTCTCATATATATATATATAAATATATATATTGTAGTGTGCAGGTTAGAAAAATTTTATTGATGGTATAAATAATACAGAAACATTTAACAGAATAAAAAACGATTTATTCAAAAAAATGTATTGATGATATAGAAATAATTCAGAAACATTTAAAAGAATAACATACAATTTATTAAAAATGTATTGATATAAAAATAATTCAGAAAACATTTAAAAGAATAACAGACGATTTATTAAAAAAAATGTGTTTATGACATAGAACTACATCAGAACAATTTTAAAGAAACGACTTATTGAAAAAAAATGTATTAATGATATAGAAATAATACAAAAACTTTTAAAAAGGAATAATAAAGGGATTTATTCAAGAAATATATTGATGATATAGGAATAATTTTGTAATATTTAAAAGATAATAAACGATTTATTTAAAAAATGTATTGATGATATAATTCAGAAACATTTAAAAGTATAAAAAAATGATTCAAAAAATGTATTGGTGATCAGAAATCTTTAAAAAACAATTAAAAAAACGTACTGATGATTAGAAATAATTCAGAAACATTTAAAAGAATAACAGACGATTTATTTAAAAAAAAAAATGTGATAATGACATAAAACTAAATCAGAACAATTTTAAAGAAACAGTTTATTAAAAAATATATTAATGATATAGAAATAATACAAAAACTTTTAAAGGAATAATAAAGGGATTTATTCCAGAAATATATTGACGATATAAAATAAATTTGTAATTTTTAAAAGATAAACGATTTATTAAAAAAATGAATTGATATAATTCAGAAACCTTTAAAAGAATAAAAAAATTATTCAAAAAACGTACTGATGATTAGAAATAATTCAAAAATATTTAAAAAGAAAAACAAACTCTTTATCAAAAAAAAAAAAAAAATTTTTTGATGATATATAAATAATTCAGAAACCTTTAAAAATAATTAAAAAACATATTGAGGATTAGAAATAATTCAGAAACATTTAAAAGGGTATCAAACGATTTATTTAAAAAAAATATTTTGATGATATAATTTAGAAATATTTACAAGATTAAAAACCAATTTGTTCAGAAAATGTATTGATGTTATAGATATAATTCAAAAACATTTAAAAGAATAAAAAAATTCATTCAAAAAAACGTATGGAGGATTCAGAAATAAATCAGAAACATTGAAAAGAATAAAAAAATCCATTGAAAAACTATACTATGAAGCAATAAGGCAGAAACATTTAAATGAATAACAAAAAGATATTTATTCAAAAATGTATCGATGATATAACAATAAATCAGAAACCAAAAGAATAACAAAGGATTTATTTAAAATAAACTAATCACAATGAAGAAATAAAATATGTCACTAGAAATTGGTGACAAGCAACAGCTTATGTCGTGAAAAGTTAAGTTTAAGAGCAATAATTCTGAACCCTTATAATCTTTGATCGTTTTTCCGATATTAAAATGCTGAAAACGGGTGCACAATTCGGTGACAGCCATGACACGATTTTAACAAAGAAGAGATAGTTTTTCCCCTTCTTGTCATTTTAGTATTTTTACTTCATCTTATCTTTGATGGTACAATTTTTTTTCATGTCACTTTTCCCCATTCCATGGAGATAAAAAGTAATAAAGAACTGGAAGGCGAACGAGTAATTATTCAAACATGAATCGCTCGAATTTTTTTTTTTCTCGCTTGTTTCGGAAACAGAAAAAAAAGCGTTACGCTCTTTTTAGGGGGAAAAGAATTAGCATAACGTGACAATTTCATTTTTGAGAGATGTTTTCGAAATGAAAAAAAAAAAAAAAAAAAGTGATTTCTAATGTAACATTAAAAAAAAAAATAACTGTTATAAAAAATTTGATAAAAATTAATATCTGATAGAAAAACTGAAGTGAATAAAATAAAGGACAAATATTATTTTAAGGAGTAATTATGTTTAACTTTCTAATTAACTGTTGTTGTTATTTATGGATGACTTACTGATAACTTGTATGTATTTTATTTATGTATTTAATATTCATTTTGTAAAGAATTACATAATTTAAAATAAGTACAAGAAAAATAAAATTAGTACAATCATAAAAACAATTTGTTTTCTTCATATGTAAAAAACTTTAATGTTTTAGTAACTATTGATAGCCAAAATAAAGATTTATTTTTCAAAAATAAACTATTATAATTTCTTTATTCAAAAAAAAGATTTTAGTGATTGTACAATTTATGCAAAATATTAATGAAAACTACCATGAATAAAACCTTTTATTCATAAAAAGAACACTTTTTCTCGAAAAGTTTGTTCATATTAAGAATTTTAATACTAAAAGAATAAGGAAATTATATATATCTTCTCAGTCTTTTTATTTATATATATATATATATATATATATATATATATATATATATATATATATATAAGAGAGAGAGATAGAGAAGAAATGAAAATTTCCTTATATATATATATATATATATTATTGTAGTGTGCAGGTTAGAATAAAAAAATGTATTGATGGAATAGATAATAATTCAGAAACATAAGGAATAAAAAAAAACGATTTATTCAAAAAAAAAATGCAATGATATAGAAATAATTCAGAAACCTTAAAAGAATAAAAAAATTATTCAAAAAATGTATTCATGATGTAGCAATAAGTCAAAACCATTTAAAGTATTAACAATGGATTTATTTAAAATAAACTAATCATAATGAAGAAATAAAATATGCAAAGAGAAATTGGTGACAAGCACCAGTTTATGTCGTGAAAAAGTTAACTTTAAGAGCAATGACTCTTAAGCCTTATAATCTTTGATCGGTTTTTCCGATATTAAAATACTGAAATTGGGTACACAATTCATTGACAGGCATGACACGATTTTAACAAGAGATAGGTTTTCCCCCTTCCTGTCATTTTAGTATTTTTTACTTCATCTTATCTCGCATGGAGAATTTTTTTTCATGTCACTTTTTCCCACTCCATGGAGATATAAAAGTAATAAAGAACGGGAAGGCGAATGAGTAATTATTCAAACATGAATCACTCTGAAAATTTTTTTTTCTCGCTTGTTTCGGAATCAGAAAAAAAAAAAGTTACGCTCTTTTTAGAAAAAAGAATTAGCATAACGCGACAATTTCATTTTGAGAGATGTTTTTCGAAATGAAAAAAAATAATGTGATTTCTAATGTAACGTTAAAAAAATAACTGTTATAAAAAATATTATCATTAAAAATAAGTTGTGATAGAAAAACTGAAGCGAATAAAAAAAAAATGTACAAATATTATTTTAAGGAGTAATTATGTTTAACATTCTAATTAACTGTTGTTATTTATTAATGATTTACTGGTATCTTGTATGAATTTTATTTATGTATTTAATATTCATTTTGTAAAGAAATTACATATTTTGAAATATGTACTGGAAAAATAAAATTAGTACAGTCATATGACATTGTTTTTATCATATGTAAAAGAAATGTAATGTTTTAGTAGTTATTGATAGCCAAAATAAATATATATTTTTGAAAAATATATTATAATTTATTTATTCAAAAAAATTTTAATGAATGTACTATTTATGCAAAATATTAATAAAAACACCAGAAAATAACACTTTTAGTTATAAAAGAACACTTTCTCTTCGAAAAGTTTGTTCACATTAAGATTTTCTACTATTATGTCTTTAATACTAAAAATAACAAGGAAATTCTACATTTCTTCTCTCTCTCATATATATATAAATATATATATTGTAGTGTGCAGGTTAGAACAAATTTATTGATGGTATAAATAATACAGAAACATTTAAAAGTGTAAAAAACGATTTATTCAAAAAAATGTATTGATGATATAGAAATAATTTTAAAAACTTTTAAAAAGAATAACAGACAATTTATTAAAAAATGTATTGATGATTTAAAAAAATAATTCAGAAACTTTTAAAAGAATAGACTATTTTTCAAAAAATGTATTGATATAAAAATAAAGAAACATTTAAAGAATAAAAAACCCCGATTTATTCAAAAAAATGTATGGATGATGTAGCAATAAGACAGAAGCATTCAAAGGAATAACAAACGATTTAAACAAAAAAAAAAATTAATGATGATATAGAAATAATTCAGAAACATTTAAAATAATAACTAAAATTCATTCAAAAATGTATGGATGATATAGAAGTAATCCAGAAACATTTAAAAAGGAATAAAAAACGATTTATATACAAAAAAAAAAATGTTTTGATGATGTCGAAATAAAGCAGAGACATTTAAAGGAATAATAAAGGATTTATTTAAAATAAACTAATCATGAAGAAATAAAATATACCACGAGAAATGGGTGACAAGCACCAGTTTATGTCGTGAAAAGTTAAGTTTAAGAGCAATAATTCTGAACCCTTATAATCTCTGATCGTTTTCCCACTATTAAAATACTGAAAATGGGTACACAATTCTGTGACAGCCATGACACGATTTTTAACAAGAAGAGATAGTTTTTTCCCCTTCTTGTCATTTTTAGTATTTTTACTTCATCTTATCTTTCAGGATAATTTTTTCATGTCACTTTTCCCCATTCCATGGAGATAAAAAGTAATAAAGAACAGGAAGGCGAACGAGAGTAATTATTCAAACATGAATCGCTCGAAAATTTTTTACTCGCTTGTTTCGGAAACAAGAAAAAAAAAGCGTTACGCTCTTTTTAGTGGAAAGAATTAGCATAACGTGACAATTTCATTTTGAGAGAGATGTTTTCGAAATGAAAAAAAAAAGTGATTTCGAATGTAACATTAAAAAAAAAAAATAACTGTTATAAAAAATATTATAAAAAATAATATCTGATAGAAAAACTGAAGTGAATAAAATAAAGGACAAATATTATTTTAAGGAGTAATTATGTTTAACATTCTAATTAACTGTTGTTGTTACTTATTGATGACTTACTGATAGCTTGTATGTATTTTTATTTATGTATTTAATATTCATTTTGTAAAGAATTATATTTTAAAATAAGTACAAGATGAATAAAATTAGTACAATCATAAAAGCAATTTGTTTTCTTCGTATATAATAAAATTTAATATTTTAGTAACTATTGATAGCCAAAATAAAGATTTATTTTTCAAAAATAAATTATTATAATTTCTTTATTCCAAAAAAAGATTTTAGTGATTGTACTATTTATGCAAAATATTAATGAAAACCACCAGAAATAAAACCTTTTATTCATAAAAGAACACTTTTTTTCTCAAAGTTTGTTCATATTAAGAATTTTAATACTAAAAGAATAAGGAAATTCTATATATCTTCTCAGTCTTTCTTTTATATATATATATATATTATTGTAGTGTGCAGGTTAGAAAAAATGTATTGATGGTATAGATAATAATTCAGAAACATTTAAAAGATTAAAAAATAATTTATTCACACAAAATGTATTGACGGTATAGAAATAATTCAAGAAACCTTTAAAAAGAATAAAAATCATTCAAAAAATGTATTCATGATGTAGCAATAAGTCAAAACCATTTAAAGTATTAACAAAGGATAAATTTAAAATAAACTAATCATAATGAAGAAATAAAATATGCAAAGAGAAATGGGTGACAAGCACCAGTTTATGTCGCGAAAAGTTAACTTTAAGAGCAATAACTCTTAAGCCTTATAATCTTTGATCAGTTTTTCCGATATTAAAATATTGAAAATGGGTACACAATTCATTGACAGGCATGACACGATTTTAACAAGAGATAGTTTTTCCCCTTCCTGTCATTTTAGTATTTTTACTTCATCTTATCTCGCACGGAGAATTTTTTTTCGTGTCACTTTTTCCCCACTCCATGGAGATATAAAGTAATAAAGAACAGGAAGGCGAACGAGTAATTATTCAAACATGAATCACTCTGAAAATTTTTTCTCGCTTGTTTCGGAAACAGAAAAAAAAAAGTGTTACGCTCTTTTACGGAAAAAATTAGCATAACGCGACAATTTCATTTTGAGAGAGATGTTTTTCGAAATGAAAAAAAAATAATGTGATTTCTAATGTAACGTTAAAAAAATAACTGTTATAAAAAATATTATCATTAAAAATAAGTTGTGATAGAAAAACTGAAGCGAATAAAAAAATGTACAAATATTATTTTAAGGAGTAATTATGTTTAACATTCTAATTAACTGTTGTTATTTATTAATGATTTACTGGTATCTTGTATGAATTTTATTTATGTATTTAATATTCATTTTGTAAAGAAATTACATATTTTGAAATATGTACTGGAAAAATAAAATTAGTACAGTCATATGACATTGTTTTTATCATTTTATAAAAAGAAATGTAATGTTTTAGTAGTTATTGATAGCCAAAATAAATATATATTTTTGAAAAATATATTATAATTTATTTATTCAAAAAAATTTAAATGAATGTACTATTTATGCAAAATATTAATAAAAACACCAGAAAATAACACTTTTAGTTATAAAAGAACACTTTCTCTTCGAAAAGTTTGTTCATATTAAGATTTTCTACTATTATGTCTTTAATACTAAAATAACAAGGAAATTCTACATTTTTCTTCTCTCTCATATATATATAAATATATATATTGTAGTGTGCAGGTTAGAACAAATTTATTGATGGTATAAATAATACAGAAACATTTAAAAGTGTAAAAAACGATTTATTCAAAAAAAATATATTGATGATTTAAAAAAATTCAGAAACGTCTAAAAGAATAACGGACAATTTATTAAAAAATGTATTGAAGATTAAAAAATAATTCAGAAACTTTTAAAAGAATAGACGATTTATTCAAAAAATGTATTGATATAAAAATAAAGACACATTTAAAGGAATAAAAAAAACGATTTATTCAAAAAAAAAATGTATGGATGATTTAGAAATAATTCAGAAATATTTAAAGGCATAAAATAATAATTCATCCAAAAAACAGCACTGTATTGATGATATAAAAATAATTCAGAAACATTTAAAACAACAGACGATTTATTCAAAACATTTATTGATTATATACTTCAGAAATAATTCAGAAACATCTACAAGAATATGAAACTATTTGTTCAGAAAATGTATGGATGAGTTAGAAATAAGTCAGTAACATTTAAAAGAATAACAAAGACACTTATTCAAAAAAATGTATTGATGATGTAGAAATAAGTCAAAACCATTTAAAGGAGTAGCAGAGGATTTATTTAAAATAAACTAATCACAATGGAGAAATAAAATATGTCACGAGAAATGGGTGACAAGCAAGAGTTTATGTCGTGAAAAGTTAACTTTAAGAGCAATAATTCTGAACCCTTATCATCTTTGATCGTTTTTTCCCGATATTAAAATACTGAAAATGGGTACACAATTCAAGGACAGTCATGACACGAGTTTAACAAGAAGAGATAGTTTTCCCCTTCTTGTCATTTTAATATGTTTTTTTATTCATCTTATCTCGCATGGAGTTTTTTTTTAATGTCACTTTTTCCCACTCCATGGAGATATAAAGTAATAAAGAACAGGAAGGCGAACGAGTAATTATTCAAATATGAATCACTCTAAACGTTTTTTTTTCTCGCTTGTTTCGGAAACAAAAAAAAAAAAGTGTTACGCTCTTTTAGGGGAAAAGAATTGCATAGCGTGACAATTTCATTTTGAGAGAGATGTTTTTCGAAATGAAAAAAATAATGTGATTTCTAATGTAACGTTAAAAAAATAACTGTTATAAAAAATATTATCATTAAAAATAAGTTGTGATAGAAAAACTGAAGCGAATAATAAAATAAAAGAAATATGCGAATATATCATTTTAAGAAGTAATTATGTTTAACCTTCTAATTAACTGTTGATGTTATTTATTGATGACTTACTGATTACTTGAATGCATTTTGTTATGTATCTCATAATCGTTTTGTAAAGAATTGCATGTTTTAAAAATAAATTCAAGAATAAAATTAGTACAATCATAAAACCAATTTGTTTTACCATCGCTCGTAAAAAATGTAATGTTATAGTAGCTTTTAATAGCCAAAATAAATTGATTTTTTTTTTTTATGAAAAATAAAAAGTATTATAATTCTTTCAATCAAAAAATAAGTAAGTGATTGAACTTGTCATGCAAAATATTATTGAAAATTACCAGAAAATAATATCCTTTATTAATAAAAGAACACTTATTCGTCGAAAAATTTCTTCATATTAGAAGCTTCTACTAGTATACGTCCTTAATATTGAAAGAGTAAAGGAATTCCACATTTCTTCTCTCTGTCTCTCTATGTACGTATATGTATATATATTGCAGTCTGTAGGTTGGGTAACCAGACAGTAACTGGGTGTGATTGAGTTGAGATAATTAAGTCTCAGGTTGGAGAATTCACAGCTTTATTGACACACGCACATACAATTGAAGACCTACAATATTTAGCACATGCCGATTTTCTATGCCGAATACCCGATACTCGACTATGCGGCAGGAATAGGTTTGAAATTAGACTTGCATAAAATTTTAAAAGAATAATAAAATAATTTGCATAAAAGGCAAACAGAAAAACGGTTCTCTGTCTCTAAGTCATTCTTTGATAGAATGACAAAAAGGAAACACAAGCATTGGTAACCCAGGTTGCAACACATCAATAAAGGGGGATGTCACACAGAAATCACATTGTGTTATCACAAATGCAGACGAACAGCCTCAAGGGTGGACAGGAGGGTTTGCTCCTTCCCCCTCCTCCAGCAATAAATTTATCAACCCCATCTACGGCAGAGACGCAGAAGTAAAAGAAAAACACATATGACTCAAATTCATAACTATTAAACTATTTTCTTTTTGAATTTACGCATAAAAGTTGAAGTTTCTCAACAGGCGAATATTTCATTCAAATATTTATTAAAATTTCAAATTAAATAAAATTTCCTTGAAAAGTTTTTATATTTTTTTAATTTTAATTATATTAATTTAATATCTTTATAATTTTTAATTACTCATAATTTAATTTTAATCTGTAGAAAACATGTAAGGTCCTTCTCTCAAAATGCCACTGCTATGGTTTTGATGTTGTTGACAGTTTTTGATGCTGAACATCACTATAGTACATTAATGTCGTTTTCTATTGATAGTGTATTTTCTATGATTTCTATGTCGTTTTCTGATGCATGTAATATCACTTGCTTAGATGTAGAAAACGACATTGTGGGTCATTTATAAGCAACTGTATAATTGTTCTAATCCTGTAGAAACAATTCGGTATCCCTTTGTTACAAACTTCTCTGTCACAAACTACACCAATATTACTTTTTTCCAAACTATTAATGTATGCTAATAATTACATTATACCTGTATTATGTATTTAGAATATATTATTGTAGACGCAATGCACAAAAATTTAAAAAAAAGAGCACAATTTCACAATTAGCAATCATTTAAAACCTTATTCTAAGTTAAGAAATAACTAAAAACATTCAACTATAACAATAATGATATCACAGTTCATTCCATTTATTGACAGCGGCAAATAACGAACTCCAAATTAAATCGGAGTTAACTTTTCCGATACGCGAAATATTTTCGAAAACTAATGAAACATTCTGGATTTTAAAGGCATCTGCTAAATGTTCGAAAATTCGAGTTATTTCATACCGTTCTCCCGATAGAAACGCCGTTTTCAATTAAGTTCAGATACTCGCGAGGCTGTTCCAATTGTTCATTGTTCATATCTTTCCCATTAGAATTCTAAAATCGCAATTCCGTTAGAAACAGAACTGGCAGGAGGGAAAAAGACAAAGGGGAAGAAGAAGGAAAGGGGAAAAATGGGTTGAAAAGGGAAGACTGGTACGTCAACAACTAATGAGACTGAGTTGGAAAGTCATAGAACACTAAAAAGACTGTCAAAAGTATTCAATTCATGTATTTCAAACTCGAAACGGTTAAGTTCGAAACATAAAAAGTGGAATTTTGTTTTTAATAAATACAGTAAAGTCATATAATTTATTTCAAATTTCCTCAGCCGAGGAATTTTATTAAAATAGATAACGATAGAAAAAAAGAAACAATTCAATATACTCAATATTGAATTGTTTCAATTAAAAAAATTGTTGTTGATTACAAAGAAATAAATAAATATTAATTTAAATGTAAAAATTGAAAAATAATAATAACTTTTAAAATATATTTTTGCAAATATTCATATATTTTGAAAAGTTAATTTGGCATTTCTTTTCCCAGGAGAGAGAAGAATGTATGTTATTTGAAAAATATATAATAAATCCATGACTCAAATTTAACAGCAGACAAGCAATATTGTCGGTAGTTATATTACGTGCAATGACAGCTTTCTACTAAGGAGGACAACCTGCCACTCAAATCTGATAACAGATATTCGGCATCATGTACAAAGTCCAGTCACATTAATGTGACCACCTGTCAAAAGCCAGAATAGACACTCTTGTATATTGTGGCTTTAAGTGGAGTGTGGTATTAAGTGGAATTCTTTATGTGCACTCCACTGCAATGTGCTGCCACCTGCCTTTTGTGATTGGTAATTTCACGTTGACGTCGAAAGTAGGTGGTGGTCACATTAATGTGACTGGACTGAGTATAATGAGACTCATAAATTAGCGAATGGCTGTGCGATCTTCAGGTCGAAATAATTATAGATTGAATATGGACTACACCATGAGTTGTTCCATCATGATGTGTGATACACCACGAGCTGAGAAATGTCTACTCCACTGAGAAGTGAGGGAATTTGACCCCCCGTCCCTCTTGACGGATTGTCTTAAAAGGAGTTTTTTTGGTGAAGAAGAGACAGTTCTGCTCTGAATCAACGATAAGTGTTTTTTCAAATCCTACTATTAGCTCACACTTTCCCTATATATATCTTGTTCACATTTTCAATCGTTCATAAAATATTTTTTATTCATCCACTCAATTTCAAACACATTTTTTTGAACTTGTAGTGGAGGACACTTGATGTTAATATAGTTTTTCAAATATTAATTCAATAATTAAATTTAATTCATTCATTTTAGTTTTTAGATTTAGGTTGCATGTATCTACCAACAGATGGCGTCAGATAAACTTAAAAAAATGAATGAAAATTATTTATAAAGGACTTTCTGCAATAGAGTAAAAAAAAGTAGGAATTGACTTAATTTTTATTTTTATTTTACTTGTTCTTTTTTCTCTAAGGGAGTGAATTGGTCGGAGTTTAAGCCTGTTTCCAAAGTGAGCTTTTTGTGTACTACGCCATATGATGGTTAAGGTCTAATGTAGATCAAGCAATTAGACTCGACGTATTCATACTCAACAAGTCAGTATACTCAATACTAGATTTTTTAACTAAAAAAAATGAAATAAATATTAATTAAAATACATAAATTGAAAAAAAGCTAAAAATATATTTTCTCTTATATTGATATATTTTTGAAACATTTAATTTTAAATGTAATTTCGACTTTTACTATAAATCATTTATTTCAGATAGTTTAACCATTTCTGAAATTTCAATACTTTTCAAATATTACAAAAGTATTAGTTGAATGGTTTTAAAGTATATTAACTTTCCTTAAGTGGTTTGACTAAAGTGACTTTAAGTCTTTTTTTTGAAAACAACGTTCATGATTAACCGGATCCTAATTAAAGTTTTTTTGAATGATGGAGTGTGAAACATTTTTAATGCACCCGTAAAATATATTCTATGCTAAAATAAATAACATTTATTAAATTTCAAACTTTTACTTGATAACATTACATTATATTTCTAAAGTGTTTACATTTAAATCAAAATTTATAAATTTTTACATTGAATTCAAATATTAGTTTAAAATTAAGTTAGAATATAAAACAAAAATTGAAATATAAAGTTAATCTATTTTGAAGGTTAAGCCATAGTATATATTCCCTATTAATTAATTCCTACCGTTATAAAAATAGTAACTAACTTCAATTTATTCATTGAAAACTATTAGATAATTTTTTTCGCTTATTACATTCAATTTTAAAAACAAAATAAATAGAATTTTAATTTTATTGAAATTAAATTCTAAATTTTTTGTAATTCAACTATTAATTTATTTTAAAATTACTTAGTTATTTCAAAACTTGAATTTATAAAGGTTTTACGCTTATACACTCATGTCCATAAATTAA
This sequence comes from Caerostris extrusa, assembly GCA_021605095.1. NCBI lineage: Eukaryota > Metazoa > Arthropoda > Arachnida > Araneae > Araneidae > Caerostris > Caerostris extrusa. The sequence goes on from BPLR01017483.1 coordinate 37,509, forward strand.
AGATAATTCAGAATCACACAGAAATTGAACTCTAAAATAAAAATTTCACCTGTCGAATTATCACACACATCTTGAAGAAGAATATGCAAATTACAGGAAACCACCAGATGGCGCAGATAGTACGTCACAATGACGAGTGTAAGAGAGGGGTATATAAGGAATGGTGGCAAAGAAGTAAAATTGTTCACAAGCGCTTTAAAAAGCCTATCAGTGCAATAACCGCATAGTTATGGCACAAAGGAAGCATTTGGATAATTTTTTTACGTGGTAGAATTATCGGACGACTGGAATGTGGACGTACCCAGCTGGAAGTATCCGATGAACTTGGAATCGCCCAGAGTGTCATCTCCAGGCTTTGGAAACGATTCCAAGATGATGGTAATGTGAGTAGATGTTACAGCACAGGTCGCCCCCGAGTTACAACGCCGAACGAGGACCGGTATTTAGCAGTTACTGCCAAAAGAAACAGACGGAGCACAGCAACAGACCTGTCTCGTCAGCTCTCTTCAGCTACCGGTACGACAGTTTCAAGGCAGACCGTGTACAGACGCTTAGGGCACATTGGTCTATATGCTCGTAGGCCTGTCAGATGTGTTCCACTTTACCGCAACTCATTGTCGCCTACGATTAACCTGGAGTAAAAAAGCATGCATTGTGCACACCGCAACAGTGGTCTTGTGTGATGTTTTCCGACGAGTCCAGGTTTAGTTTGCAGTCTGATTCTCGCCGGACTTTCATATGGAGAGCGCCAGGTACCCGTTACCACCAAGAGAACACCATTGAACGACACCGTTACGGTGGTGCAGGATGGCTCGTTTGGGGAGGAATTATTATTGGTTCCAGAACTGACCTGCATGTTCAGAGTGTAACGATGACAGGCCACATCTATCGGGATGTCATTCTGGAACAACATGTACGTTTGTTTCGGGGCGCCCTGGGTGCTGAATTTCTGTTTATGGATGACAACGCCCGTCCTCACCGTGCAAACATTGTAGACGAATGCCCTAAATTGAGGATATCACCCGTATGGATTGGCCAGCATACTCACCGGACTTGAATCCAATAGAGCATGTGTGGGATATGCTTGGCCGACGAATTGCAACCCGTCAACCGCTTCCCACCTGTCAACCGGAACTTCGGAGGGTATTGCTTGATGAGTGGTGTAATATTCCCCAAGATCAGATTGATAATTTGATACTCATCATGCCTTGGCGTTGTAAGGCCTGTATTGCATCGTCCGGGAGACATACTCCATATTAACCATCATACTAACCATGTTATACTGTTTTTGTAAATAGGTTCTTTTTTGAAATTTGCTCCAGGAGTAAAAATCGCAATTTTTATTAATTATGTCAAACATATAGCATCTTTTTTGCTCTTTACCTTTTGTTTAATAAATAGACTTTACAAAAAGTCAAATTTGTTTTAATTTGTCTCTTTTTTTGCCTGAACTTCATTATCCTTAATTTATGGACATGAGTGTAGTTGTTGATAAAAAAAAATTTTTTTCAAATATTTAATAACAATATCAAATGTAGGATTGTCTAAACTTATTGTTTTTATAAAAATAAATTTTATTGATAACAAAACATCAAATATAATTTAAAATAAAACTTTAACAAAAATAATTTGTCTTGACAAAAAAACAAAAAAAAGCAAATAAATATGGTTAAATATCTTGTATATCGTTAATACAGAAAATTATCTCTAGTACGGTAATTTATATTTATACTACTTATAAATTACTGCATTTACAGCAACCTATCCATTGAACATAATAATTTTTGTAATAATGTAATTTGGGTATTGTATAATTAATTTTTAACATAATTTTTAATACGCTTTTTATTAGTTTCACCTGTATGTTTGTTTGTTTGTGACTGACTCTTTGGGCACGATTTTGCCCTACTTTAAGATATCCGATTGAATTTAAACGTTGTAAACTTATCAAGGACCGACGACACTAAAATATTTTGATAAGTTTATTATCTCATCGTGATGAGGATCGCCAGGATGAGTGATTTTATTTTAACTTATGAAGAGCAATTGAACCCATGTAGAATGAAAGTACCTAAGACATTCACACCTACGGGGACAGTGGCACAACGCGCCTGACTACGGATCAGGAGATTCCCTGTTCGAGTCCCGGCTGGCTCGACCTATCCGCATTTAGCCTTTGTTTTACTCACAATTAAATTATTGTAAGAACTATAGTTCCGGACCTCCGTACCGAGACCTCATTTAAATATTATAGTCTAAAAACACTAAAAAACACGCTTTTTAGAGTTCATCAAACTAAAAAAGTAAAAAATAAATTATAGTTTAAGAAAACTAAAAAACAAGCTTTTAGATTTAATCAGAAAATAATTGTTAATATAAGAATAAATGATTGACGAGAAAATGAATGTCGCTGTTCTAAAAGCGTGGGGTGCTCGATATCAATCGTTATAATTTTTCACTAGTTACATTCCGAAATGCAGAGTTAGTTTTAAAATGTTATACAAAGCACCCCCGCTTTTAGAACAATGACATTGATTTTCTCGTCAGTCATTTTATTCTTATGTTAACAATTATTTTTTACTTTGATTAACTCTAAAAGCTTGTCTTTTAGTTTTTTTTTTAAGCTATAATTTTTGTACAATAATTCTGAACAAAATCGAAGTCGAAAACAATTATTTATATCATAATTTTTTTTCTTATGAATCAACCTTTCATGTCTGAAGAAAGGTAAATGAACATAATGCCCGCATCTGGGCATCAAAGAATCCACGTGTTTCCAAACATTCATTTTACCACAGCCCTAAAATGAATGTCTGGTACCACCTTATGCATAACATGGCCATTGGGAAATTTTTCTTTACAGAAATAGCATGTCTTTTTCTTATGAATCAACCTTTCATATCTGTGGAAAGGTAAATGAACATAATTCTGGTATCTGAGATCAGAAAATCTACATCTTTTACATAGCGATATAATTTAAAGTTTGGTGCAGCTTCAAGTGCAACTAAAATTAACGTTTGGTGCAGCCTCATGAATAACAAGATTATTGGGCCTTTTTTCAATTCCTTCTTTTTGCTCACACTCTCCCTATATATATCTTGTTCAAATTTTCAATCGTTTAATAAAATACTTTTTATTCCTCCACTCAAGTTCAAATACATTTTTTTTGAACTTGCAGTGGATGACACTTGATGTTAATACAGTTTTTTCAAATATTAATTCAATTTAATTCATTAATTTTAGTTTTTTTTTTAGATTTAAGTTGCATGTATCTACCAATAGATGGCGCCAGATAAACTTACAAAAAATTGAATGAAAATTATTTACAAAGGACTTTTCTGCAATAGAGTGGAAAAAAATAGGAATTGACTTTAAATTATTTTTTTTCTGTATCACTTGTTTCTGCACAGAAAAAAATCATCACCGCTGACGTTTATTTAGACTCATGGGAACTGTTCATTGCACCTCAGTTAGAAGAGTTTCAACAATGGGTTGTTTACCAGCAAGATGTAGAACTTCCGCACTGGGATTCGTGAGTTCATAGGGGGGGTGAAATTTCCGGGCTGGTGAATTGAAAAGAATGGATCAACACCATAGAATCTCCCAATATTATTATCCTGGATTTTTTTTTTTAATGTTTTTTTTTAACGGTATGCCATCTGTATACCGTTACAGATGGCATATGAAAGAACACTTGGCGAGAACCACTTTGATATTCTCTGAGTTACCAAAGGAAGCACACGTTGGAATTCACAATACGTGGTCTTATTAAAACTTTTATAACAGTAATTTCAATATGAGGGTCCTGATGGCCGAGTGGCTAGCGCTCAGGCGCTCGATACAGCAGCTTTTGGGTTAGAATTCCGGCGCCGCCATAGATGTTTGCAGTGGTTCGAAATCCACTTTAAGCAGTAGGCCCCGGTCTCATAGGACCGTAGAGCGTTATAGAGCCCAATCAGACTTCTCATCCACCTCATTCCCAAATTGTAAAGGGGCAACTCAGCTCTAGGCACAGTGGTGTGGTGTGGTGTGGTATAGTAGTTGTATTAGAAGTAGTATTTTCAATATATCCAAACAAACGTATGTCTAATAGTAATAGTTTTCACAATAAATGTTTATATTCAGGGAAAGACAGAGATTTTTCCCCCGTTTTGTAATAATTTCACTTCAATCGATTTATTATTTTTAATTTTGACTGAAGATTCCAAATGTTCACTTTCTTTGATATATAAAAAGTTTCAATAATATTTTGAGTATTCATATGATAAAAAAATTCATAATTTAAATTAATAATTTAAAAATAAATCATGAAATGTTTTTCTATCACATGAAAGATAATTCCTTAAATTGAGAATTATTTATCAATTTATTTATCCCTTAAAAATTTATAAAATATATTAAAAACTAAATCATATTAATATGATCCACACTTGTAAATTAATGCATATATTTTTAGGTATATTAACTGTTGTTTTATTAAAGTCGAGAGTAGTTTAAAATCAAATAAATATTACGTAATATAAATAATATACTGTTTTATTATTATTTTGATTAATAACATAATCTACAATTGTAAATTAATGCTTAGTTTTTTTTTGGTATATTAAATGTTCTTTTATAAAAGTCAAGAGAAGTTAAAAATCAAATAAATGTTACGTAGTGTAAATTATATGCTGCTTTTAATATTGCTTTGTTTAATAACATGATCTACATCTGTAAAAATTTCCATAGTTTTTCAGTATATTAAATGCTGTTTTATGAAAGTCAAGAGTAGTTAAAAATAAAATAAATAATACGTAGTGTAAATAATATGTTTCTTTATTATACTTTTGATTAATAAACTTAACTCGAGTTTATTAATCAAAATTATAATAAAGCAGCTTATAATAACTCCGAGTTTATTAATCTTTTTTTTATTATTGGTAAGTCATTATAAATAAAAAAATTCATATTTCTTTTCAAGTAAAATTGACCATTCAAAATAAGGTTAGGGACATAAAAAATTACACGCTTTCCTATTCATCAGGATTTATACATTTTTGAATGAATCTTTTAGTGTCTTTTTTAATAATCTGTCTTCATTTAATATCGCTTGAATACATCAGCCATAAAAAGAAATATTATACTCAGCCATCTAAAAACGCTAATAAATCTCGAACTTAAAGCATTCATTAGAAGTAATGATGTTCTTGACTTACGGAAGTGGTCCAAGTAAATGGAGGACTTGAAGTCAACTATTTAATGACAGCAATTGCTATTATTTATTGAATGGAGTTTGGATTCTCATAAAAGCGAATTTATTGGCAAATATTTTATCGTTATTTCCGCACTTAAGTACGATCGTCGTTAATTAAATCAAGGAAATAATTCCGGGTTCTTTAAGTACTGATTTTTTATTTCAAATAATTGCTTTTGTGATTTATTAAAGTGAATAGAATATTTGTTTCATTTAAATTAATTGAAATAGAATACCAGATATTAAACTGCTGCGTTTAAATATATACAGTATGCACATGAAACTATTTGATTAATTATTTACTGATATTTTTTCTTCTAATGCAGCTGACAAACACTTAGACATGGACGTCTTGTATGGCTTAAGGCAAGCGCTGCACAGACGTTACTCACTTTGCATTACACAGGGGGCGCGTGTAGCTTGAAAATAGGCTACGAACGCGGAGTCACAATGCCCCGAAACGCTCTACGATCCTATTAGACCGGGATCTACTGTTTAAAAGTGGATTCCTAACCACTACACACATCCATTTCACCGCCGGGACTCGAACCCGAAATCTGTGGTACCGAGCGCCAGAGCGCTAGCCACTCGGCCATTCAGGCCTCTTTATTGACTGATATTAAGCAACATAATTGGCATTAGATTTTTTTTAAATTATGAAAAAAATTATTATTTTGAAATGCATTGGATTTGTTGAAGTAATATAAAAAGTTAACTTTGATGCAAGAAATTTTAAAGGGTAATATAATATTGATGTGATGTTGAATCCAATTATTTAAACCAATTATCTTTCCAAAAATTGTTTTTAAATCTGTTGAATTGCAAAAGCTTAAAATAAGATATATGAGATTTATTTTCATGAATCAACTTAATTAATTAATCGATTTAATTTTCAATTTTACATTATTCTATAAAAAATAGAACTGAGAAAAAAATTCAACCTTTTTTTTTTTTTGAGGCTGGATGAAACTTATAATAGTTAAAAAAAATTTGAGAAACTACATTGAATGTTTAAATAAAATATAAGGAAAATTATTTATAAAATACAAAGCTTAATAATAAAGCATTGTAATTTAATCTATTGTATAAAGAAAAAGTAATGTAATAATTTTTTTAACAAAAATTGTTAATAAACAGCATTGAAAAAAGTCGAAAATCCTTATTTTTAAATTAAAAATAAAAGGTCGTACATATGAATCCATACTTTTATAATAAACTTATTTGTATTTACACAATACGAAACTCAATGGTATTACTAATTCAAAATAAATTGATATATGAAAAATTACATCCATATAAAAAAAGTAATGTACCAATTTTTTAATTGGTACATTGCTAATTGTACCATTACTAATTTACCGATTTTACCAATTTTTGTTAATAAACAGCATTGAAAAAAGTCAAAAATCATTAAACAAAGTGGAAAAATAAGAAATGTAAAAATTAGATTATTATTTTATTTAAAAGATCAAATAAAGAATTTTAAATTAAAAGGTCAAATAAAGAATTATTTTAAATTAAAAAAAAATCAATCCGTACATATGACTCCATACTTTTATAATATACTCCTTTGCTATTTACTCAATACTAAATTCAATAATATCACTAATTCCAAATAAATTGATGTATAAAAAATTACAAATGTAAAAATTAAAAGTAATGTAACAACTTTTATCAAAAATGGTTAATAAAAACAGCATTGCAAAAAAAAAAAAAAGACAAAAAATCATTCAATAACTCCCCATTCTCAAAATTCAATGCGAGTCGAACAAAAAGTGCGCTTCACTGCACAGCATCGGTAATAAATGCAATTACAATTTCCCCGTGCAAACATACTTTATTTAATTAGCCCCTGTCGGTGGGCTTCCCACCTGGCTCCTAATGGATTTCTTCCCAGACTCGACAGCGAGCTCTGAATGGGATAAATACACGTCAAGCACATGATATCTATTTAGAAACCCACTTTTGTGAGTTTCCGTTATGTGCCTCGCTCGCTTCCGTTTATAGAAGAGCTGCGTTTCCATTGAATTGCACAAGAGCTCGCCAAATGCGGGCTTTCAATGGCCGTTGTCTGCTGGGACAAAGGATTTGCACAAAAACCAGTATTTGTATAGATTTAATTAAAACTTACAGAAAGGTAAGGACACTCTTAATATTCCCATAGGATATGTTGCGTTATGCATCGCTATTATATAAAAATAATTAACCTTGCTAGTTCGCATTATTATATTTGTTTTAAATACTTTTCGTTCTTTTTAAAATCAAGAATGTTATTCGTTAATTATTAAGTTTTATATATGCAATATATACTCAGTCCATTCACATTAATGTGACCACCACCTACTTTCGACGTCAGAGTGAAATAACCCATCACAAAAGACAGGTGGCAGCGCATTGCAGTGGAGTGTCTATAAAGAATACCACTTAATACCACATTCCACACTCCACTTAAAGCCAGAATATACAAGAGTGTATATTCTGGCTTTTGACAGGCGGTCACATTAATGTGACTGGACTGTGTATATACAATATCTACATGTATATACAGCCAACGGCTATACCATGCTGAATACACCGGTTCTCGTTAGATCACCGAAGTCAAGCATCATTGGGCGCGGTCGCAGTACTTGGGTGGGTGACCACCTGGAAACACCGCGTACCCTTGGCATTCGCAAATTTGGGACCTGAATGGCCGAGTGTTCTAGCGCTCTGGCGCTCGGTGTCACAAGTTTCGGGTTCGAACCCGGCGGTGCCATGAGTGTGTGTAGTGGTTCGGAATCGACTTTAATCCGTAGGTCCCGGTCTATGACTGTAAGAGCGTCACGGATCCAAAGTCAGACTTCTACCTACGGGTGCTCCATCACAACAGAAGCTGCTTTCTACCCCTTCAATCATGAGTACGTATGGGCTTGGTCAGCCAAGTGGGATAAGAAACAACAAACACATGTATATACATACAGAATATATTACGTGTATATACAACATTTACATGTCAATGCATATAGAATATAATACGTGTATATACAATCTTTTACATGTATGTACATATAGAATATACACAGTCCAGTCACATTAATGTGACCACCTGTCAAAAATCTAGAATATACACTCTTGTATATTCTGGCTTTAAGTGGAGTGTGGAATGTGGTATTAAGTGGTATTCTTTATATACACTCCACTCCAATGTGCTTCCACCTGCTCTTTGTGATGGGTTATTTCACGTGGACGTCGAAAGTAGGTGGTGGTCACATTAATGTGAATAAACGTGTATTACGCGTATATACAATATCGAATCGAACATTTTAATGTAATATTTAGTCTAGTTGCCAATGTACATATATAGTTTTTTTTTTTCATCCGCTTTCTTCTAATGCAGCTGGCAAATAGACCGTGATCTTCGCCATAAGGGCTGCACCGATGTTTCTCACTTTGCATTACCCAGGGGGGCGCTGTTACTTGAAGATAAGCCACGGACGCGGAGTAACAATGCCCCCGCAACGCCTACGATCCTATTGGGACCGGGACCTACGGCTTAAAGTGGATTCCGAACCACTACAAACACCCATGGCAACGCCGGGATTTGAACCCGATACCTGTGGTATCGAACGCCAGAGCGCTGTAGCCATTCGGCCATCAGGCCCACATGTATATATAGTCTGCTCCAGTAAGTTTTGACAACAAACCGTTTGCATTTGCCAACTAATGGCTTAGTAGTTAATTTTGCTCATCTAACGCGAGACAGAGATATAAGATTCTTCGAATGATTGGGTCCGTTGCAGTCTCTGCTGTAAAGAAAGTGACCAGAATCAATCCGAGATTGTGATAACCGTCTCGTCGATAACCAGGCTGCATGGTGAGAGCTTTTCGCCTTTTCTCTTTCACAACCCAGTAATATGAAAAAAAATTTTAAGTCAATTCCTACTTTTTTTTTCACTCTCATTGCAGAAAAGTCCTTTTCTCAAATAAAGTTGAAACTCCTCCCTCACTTCTGGCGCCATCTATTGATAGATACATACAATTTAAATAAAAAAACTAAAAATGAATTAATTAAATTTAATGGAGGAATGTATTCGAAGAAACTGTTCATCACATACAATGTCATCCACTACAAATTCAAAAAAAAAAAAATGTATTTGAACTTGAGTGATGAATAAAGAGTATTTTATATATGATTGAAAATTTGTACAGGATATATAGGAGAGAAAGAGTGAACTAATAGAAAGAATTGAAAAATGAGGGACTGTTACTCCTAAAATTGCTCCAGAAAACAATGTACTATAATTTCCTCATAACTAGTCGGTGGACTGTGGACTTGGGTATATAATAGGAATCTGAGGTTTCATTATAGATGTTGAACAAAAAGAATATGGTTTCAATAGAAGAAGGTGAGAGTTTGAGTAGCATCATTAGCAGTTGATAGACTTAATGCTGATTCTTAAATCATTGATATTTCAACTCGACAACCAGCGTCTCCAAAATTTTAAAACAAAACTGAATATGAATGAAATTTTTAGTTACAACAATCATTAACGCGCAAAAATTTATTTAAAAAACTGTCTCAAGGAACTGCTGGAGGATATAAGTACGATATGATTGATATACAGTATAATCCAGTGATTAATCCCAGTCTCCTAACATTTAAATCGCATAAATGTGATTAATGATGAAGATGGAATGATGATCCATGATTAATGATGAAGAGCTTTATTTTATATTTTTTGAAACAGTTTTTTCAAACATTTAAACTTTCAAGGGATGCTCTTAAGCAATTTTTCACAGAACAAAAATTAAAAATGTTTAAAATTATTATTATTTATTGTTAAATGCAAGTGCTTAAATATTTATATCATGATAAATTACGCACTAATTATACTATATGACATAACATAATTTTCAAATTTGGTGGGCTTTAACCTCAACTAATATAATAAATTTAGAAAACTTAGCTTTTCTGTCGTGGTCAGAATCTTTAACAACATTAATTACTGACAAAATATATTTTCTTTTACATGTCATCTCAGCCAAGCCTTACTCCAGCACATTGTAAGATAGCGTGATTTAAAGTAATAACTTTTAACGCTCAGCGTCACTTTGTTTTCAAGCGTAAAGTGGGTAAGCAAAACTACTTGTTACGACAAGCATTTATTTATGTTATTATTGATGTTGCAGATGTGAGTTATTAATGGTGTAAAAGTTGCCAGTATACTGATGATGTTAGTATTTCATATAAAAAATGTCCTTTCGTATATACTTTAAGTAAATACCAAGAACATTTTATATACTTAAAAAATAAAATATTAAAATGTAAATATACTTTTAAACTTTTTATTCTTAATGTACGCACAGTACATTTCATTATTGACTCATAATATTGCACTATAAGGACATATATTTTGCCTGCTCTATGTTTACCTAATGTGCATTATTGAAAATGTAGTTGTCTAATATTTGAACTAAGATGATTTGCAACTATGCGATGTATGTAACATTGTGGCTCAACTAAAGTATGAACTCCCAATTTTAACCAAGCATCCGAAATTCTCAGGAAATTTAGATACATATGGATTAGGTGTCATGAGAATATTCTAAATTTTATTTCTGGTATATCTGTTTTATATGTATGTACACTGAAGTGACAAAGTCATGAAAAAATATGCAAATTTTCAGATGCAGTAGCATCGCGTAGAACAGGTATAAATGCGCAGTGCTTTCTCAGAGCTTTCTATTTCTGTTCAAGTTATTCATGTGAAGAGGTTTTGACGTGATGATGACCGCACGACGGGAATTAACAGACTTTGATACGATATTGACATCGATATTAAGAGGTATGGCATGACTTTTCTCACTTCCAGTATATTTGTACTTATCTAGTGATTTTGCTTTCGTTGCTACAGATTGAGTGCGATTTGAATCTTAAACGTTTTCTGAGGTTTTTCTTTGTCCTGAGAAGTCTGAACATAAAACATTTCAAGGTTTTTGTATTTGTATTGTATTGTATTACAAATGATTTGTTGTGCATTTATAATTCCCTCTTTCAGTTCTACTTGGTTTTTTTGTGTTCATCTGTTGTGTTCTTTATTTGCACAACCAATGATCCAAATAACTTGTGCAAAGCTTTTTGCACTTTTCCTTATTATACTTAAAGATGACAAGTAACAATAGTATAAGGTAAACAGCACTCGCAGTGTGATTCACATCATTGGCTTGAATTTTATCGCCGATCCCATACATTTATCTTCCGTTGTTTATTTATTTTTTAGCCAAATGTTTATGAAACTCAACGGTATTGGGCAGCCATACGACAAGAGAGGAGGAAGCAATGAAGGCATGTGCCAGGTACAAGAATTTCTATGGCGGGACTTGAAAAGCTGCTGCACACAGTAGATTTGAAGCTCATTAAATCGAGGAAATAGCTCTAAAGAGTTAAATAAAGCGACCTTGACACATTTTGTTGGCTCAGAAGCACATTAAGAGTAACCTCGTGCACAGTAAGAGTAGCCCACATCTCTATGCGATCCCGCAAAGGCGGTGCTGTGGCACACACTTTGGGGAGCTCTTGGATCTAAAGATTTGAGACACATCTGATGCAGATGTAATAAAGTACACTGTTTGTAAATACTTCTCAATCAGACTGCACCCAAAGCAAATTCAACACTTTCGGCTTACAGAGATTTGTCCCGACCTACTTGCGAGAAGTCACAGAAAGCTTACGGTTTGGTTTGTTTCATGCCGTTAGCCAAAATCACCAAGAAGCGAGTTCATTTTTCGAGGGATATTCACCTGGTCTGTAGAATGCAGTTCTATTCTGAACTAACCAACCAACGAACGATAAAACCAACGTTGACAGATTGAAAACTGACTAAAAACAGTAAACAACTAATATAACTAATAAATAAATAAATGTCTAAGTATATGTGAAAAAAAAATAAAACCTTTTTTTTGAAAGCGACACAAAAAATACACAGAGCCTTTTTAACCCTCTTTCAATGTAAAATACTATACGCAAATTAATATGTAATGAAATAAGCTCAGTTGAATTAGATGATTCGGGAACATGAGCTCAGTTGTCCAGACGATTCGGTGCATGACTCAGTTGAACCAGATGATTCGAGTATAAGCTCGGTTTAACCAGATGATTCGAGTAATCGAGGTTTAACCAGATGATTAAACCAGGTGGTATAAACAGTTCGGTGATTCGGAGAGAACAAGAAGTCAGTTCAACCAGAATACGAGCACGTTTGAACTAGATAATTCGAGCATGAGATAGATTGAATGAGATGATACAAATATGATCTCGTGGCTATTTATATAACTAACGTAATATAAATAATTCCTTTAAAACGAGCAAAATACAAAATAATAATAATAATAATAATAATAATAATTAAAAGCTTAAAATACATATACAGAAAGCCGAAAGGTGCATTTTTAAAAAATGAAGCATTTGTTTTGAAATAATTGTATGATAGGAATACATTTCCTCTTTTCAACAATAGTACAGAAGATTGCCAAATGAACACGCCTATGTTTAACTATAGAACACTACAGAACCATGAAATGCATACGTTTAAGTAGTTCTACATTCATTTTTTTCAAATTTATCTTTTAAACTGCCTTTTTTTTCTCATATTGTATCACATTGCCATTTTTTTCTCCTCATATTACCTTACTAGCTAATCGCAAAAATGTCAGCTTTTAATGCTGAAATTTATTCGAAATTCAAAACCTATATACAAAATTGCTATACCAGACGAAATCTTTTGTTGCTTTTTTCCTTCAGCAAAACCAGCAAATCAAGCAGCTCTATTTTTGATGTTAACTGAAACCTGTATTTCATTGGTCTCCATATTTAATGCAGAAAAGGTATAGGGTTTTTGACTAAAGTTGGGTGTGATTAACATTTTAAAGGCGGGAGTTTTTCTCTGGTAAACCTCGTATACTCAGATTTTGTAACGATGTTAATTTCGTGCCATAAGGCCTTATTAGTAACTGTCAATCTATGATCCAGTGGTAGGGGCCCAACTAGCGTGTAAATGGCTCATGTTCTAACCACTTGGTTCAACCTGAAGTTCGAATTCGTGTTCGAGATCGAATCCTGGTACAACCGAGCTCACCGAGCTCATGTTCGAATCACGTGGTACAACCGAGCTCATGTTCGTGGTACAAATCACGTGGTTCACGTTCGCCGGGCTCATGTTCGAATCACGTGGTACAACCGAGGCTCATGTTCGAATCACGTGGTACAACCGAGCTCATGTTCGAATCACGTGGTACAACCGAGCTCATGTTCGAATCACGTGGTACAACCGAACTCATGTTCGAATCACGTGGTTCAATTGAATGCATGTTCGAATCACTACTCTTAGACCGAAAGAGTCACAATGGCGATTATGACAACATGTGTGTAAAACATCTCGTATTGAGAATTAGGTTTCCTGGTGGGAGATTTCCTGGTTCTCTCCTACGAATGTGAGATGGTTACCCCTTAAGTGCCGTCCCCTAATCCCTCTTCAGAGGACTGTTCGTGGCCATAGATTAATTTGAACATGAGCTACAATAATGTTACAAAATAAAACATAGCAATTTATTTACCGTGATCATAAAATATATACATATTTTAAATATTACATGGGAAGCTGAACCAAAAACATTCCGTGTGTAGAAACGGAGATGATAAACTCATATATTGGAAAATCCTTCTGTTTGCTTTAGAAATGGGTGTGTAGGATTTCCTCCTCCAATGACAATATACGAGATGTTGTGTCCAAATTGGAGGGAATATATATATATATAGATGAAGTATATTAAATACTCTCGGTATATCTAGGTAAGCTAAAGTCACTACATATCTACCAAGCATCTACCAAGATGTAGAGCAAGTAGCAGATTTAACGTGATATGAAAATGAGATCCTTTTCTTTTGATAATGTAATTTTAAGTTTTAATTATTAAAAATAAATATTTATTGTAATTAAAGTATCCGAATTTACTTTTCCTCCTTTAGCGCTGCTGCGCCTCAATATGTCTTACACGGCAGCTCGTGAATTTTCCACGCGTTCAGAATATAATTGAATAACGAAACTGCAAAATTTTTATACAAATATCGAATATACTATTTTACTGAGCTGTTCTAATCATGAAAATCGTATGTTTTACCTTTTCAACATAAAGATATAATTTATTTGTTGAAAACGATGTTAATATACAAAATAATTTATATTTTTAAAGAGCCAACGTATTTTAAGGGAATGAAAACATTATAAGAAAATCTGTTTTCATCTTGAAATTTGTTGACAGCTGTTAAAGTATATATATATATTTAATATTTTTATTGAATCTTCTTTCGAATCTTTTCCTTTCTCCCCTCATCAATGAATGTACAAAGAACTTTTGAAACCTCACACAGAATTAAGAAGCTGATGGCTGATGAAATATCTTGAGGTATCAATAAATAACGAAGAAAGCACATCACGGTTTTCACTTGAACGTTCAGAATTATTTATCAACTCGCACTTTGTAAAGTTTGCACGAAACTTTTAAATTATTTTTGAAGTTTCCAATGATGAAAGGACGCTACCCAGTACAATAATTTTTATTTTTTGACAAAATTTCAGTCTGCATTTTTAAATTTAAGTAAAGTAACACACGTGTCAACGACTACACGCAAAGCTGTCTTCTAAGTTAAAGTATCTTTTGCTCAGCTATGCTGTTATTGGCGACAAATTCATTCAGATAATTAATGATGAAATAAAACAGAAATTATCTGTGAACATTGTATATTTCAATTGAATGATATAATATTGCATCTAAATCATTGATATATATGCTTAACGATGTAATTTAAACTAATATCCACAACTGCACCAACTAAAAAAGGGTTAGAAGGAGAGTTTCTAAAGCCAGGAAATTGATATCAGTTCATTCTATTAAGGCACAGATCCAACGTTACAATACTGAACATAAAAACTGGAAGCACTAGTACAAAGAAGCTAAAACACCGGCAGCATGCTGCTGTTCTACAAAATTGGAATCTACAATATTCTACAACACTGGAACCCTGAATGACCTGAGTGCCATGTATGTCTCAATAATGAATACCCGGTGCACTGGATGCCTTCTGCATTGAATACACAGCTCTGCATAACATATTACAATGAATGTATAACACTGGATGTCTTCCACACTGAATATAGCACTGAAGAACAACACTACATAAATGATTCTCTGAATACCACAACATTGAATTTCTGGTTTTCTGAATACCTCACCACTGGATATATGGTTTTCTGAATACCTCGTCCCCGGACATATGGTTTTCTGAATACCTAGTCCCCGGACATATGGTTTTCTGAATACCTCGCCCCCGGACATATGGTTTTCTGAATACCTCGCCACTGGATATATGGTTTTCTGAATACCTCGCCCACTGGATATATGGTTTTCTGAATACCTCACCACCGGATATATGGTTTTCTGAATACCTCGCCCCCACTGGATATATGGTTTTCTGAATACCTCACCACTGGATATATGGTTTTCTGAATACCTCACCACCGGATATATGGTTTTCTGAATACCTCTCCACTGGATATATGGTTTTCTGAATACCTCACCACTGGATATATGGTTTTCTGAATACCTCACCACTGGATATATGGTTTTCTGAATACCTCGCCACTGGATATATGGTTTTCTGAATACCTCGCCACCGGATATATGGTTTTCTGAATACCTCTTGCCACTGGATATATGGTTTTCTGAATACCTCGCCACCGGATATACCGGTTTTCTGAATATACCACCGGATATATGGTTTTCTGAATACCTCGCCACCGGATATACCGGTTTTCTGAATACCGGCCACCGGCCATACGGTTTTCTGAATATACCACCGGATACCGGTTTTCTGAATACCACCGGATACATGGTTTTCTGAATATCGCCACCGGACATATACCGGTTTTCTGAATACCTCGCCACCGGATATATGGTTTTCTGAATACCTCGCCACCGGACATACCACCGGTTTTCTGAATACCTCGCCCCGGATATATGGTTTTCTGAATACCTCGCCACCGGTATATGGTTTTCTGAATACCTCACCACCGGATATATGGTTTTCTGAATATGGTTTTCTGAATACCTCACCGCCGGATATATGGTTTTCTGAATACCTCACCACTGGATATATGGTTTTCTGAATACCTCACCACTGGATATATGGTTTTCTGATTACCTCACCGCCGGATATATGGTTTTCTGAATACCTCACCACTGGATATATGGTTTTCTGAATACCTCACCGCTGGATATATGGTTTTCTGAATACCTCACCGCTGGATATATGGTTTTCTGAATACCTCACCACTGGATATATGGTTTTCTGAATACCTCACCACCGGATATATGGTTTTCTGAATACCGGATATGGTTTTCTGAATACCTCGCCGCTGGATATATGGTTTTCTGAATACCTCGCCACTGGATATATGGTTTTCTGAATACCTCGCCACCGGATATATGGTTTTCTGAATACCTCACACCGGATATATGGTTTTCTGAATACCTCACCACTGGATATATGGTTTTCTGAATACCTCACCACCGGATATATGGTTTTCTGAATACCTCGCCACCGGATATATGGTTTTCTGAATACCTCACCACCGGATATATGGTTTTCTGAATACCTCGCCACCGGATATATGGTTTTCTGACCACCGGATATATGGTTTTCTGAATACCTCACCACCGGATATATGGTTTTCTGAATACCTCGCCACTGGATATATGGTTTTCTGAATACCTCACCACCGGATATATGGTTTTCTGAATACCTCGCCACCGGATATATGGTTTTCTGAATACCTCGCCACCGGATATATGGTTTTCTGAATACCTCACCACCTGGATATATGGTTTTCTGAATACCTCACCGCCGGATATATGGTTTTCTGAATACCTCACCACCGGATATATGGTTTTCTGAATACCTCGCCACCGGATATATGGTTTTCTGAATACCTCGCCACTGGATATATGGTTTTCTGAATACCTCGCCACTGGATATATGGTTTTCTGAATACCTCACCACTGGATATATGGTTTTCTGAATACCTCACCGCTGGATATATGGTTTTCTGAATACCTCACCGCTGGATATATGGTTTTCTGAATACCTCGCCACCGGATATATGGTTTTCTGAATACCTCGCCACCACCGGATATATGGTTTTCTGAATACCTCGCCACTGGATATATGGTTTTCTGAATACCTCGCCACCGGATATATGGTTTTCTGAATACCTCGCCACTGGATATATGGTTTTCTGAATACCTCGCCACTGGATATATGGTTTTCTGAATACCTCGCCACTGGATATATGGTTTTCTGAATACCTCGCCACTGGATATATGGTTTTCTGAATACCTCGCCACTGGATATATGGTTTTCTGAATACCTCGCCACTGGATATATGGTTTTCTGAATATACCTCGCCACTGGATATATGGTTTTCTGAATACCTCGCCACCGGATATATGGTTTTCTGAATACCTCGCCACCGGATATATGGTTTTCTGAATACCTCGCCACCGGACATACCGGTTTTCTGAATATCTTGCCACCGGATATATGGTTTTCTGAATACCTACCACCGGATATATGGTTTTCTGAATACCTCACCACCGGATATATGTTTTCTGAATTCACCGGATATATGGTTTTTCTGAATACCTCACCACCGGATATATGGTTTTCTGAATACCTCGCCACCGGATATATGGTTTTCTGAATACCTCGCCACGGATATATGGTTTTCTGAATACCTCGCCACCGGATATATGGTTTTCTGAATACCTCACCACTGGATATATGGTTTTCTGAATACCTCGCCACTGGATATATGGTTTTCTGAATACCTCACCACCGGATATATGGTTTTCTGAATACCTCGCCACCGGATATATGGTTTTCTGAATACCTCACCGCTGGATATATGGTTTTCTGAATACCTCACCACCGGATATATGGTTTTCTGAATACCTCGCCACTGGATATATGGTTTTCTGAATACCTCACCACTGGATATATGGTTTTCTGAATACCTCACCGCTGGATATATGGTTTTCTGAATATATATATGGTTTTCGCCACCTGGATATATGGTTTTCTGAATACCTCACCACCGGATATATGGTTTTCTGAATACCTCACCACTGGATATATGGTTTTCTGAATACCTCACCACTGGATATATGGTTTTCTGAATACCTCACCACCGGATATATGGTTTTCTGAATACTCGCCACTGGATATATGGTTTTCTGAATACCTCGCCACTGGATATATGGTTTTCTGAATACCTCGCCACCGGATATATGGTTTTCTGAATACCTCGCCACCGGATATATGGTTTTCTGAATACCTCGCCACCGCCATATATGGTTTTCTGAATACCTCGCCACCGGATATATGGTTTTCTGAATACCTCGCCACCGGATATATGGTTTTCTGAATACCTCGCCACCTGGATATATGGTTTTCTGAATACCTCGCCACCGGATATATGGTTTTCTGAATACCTCGCCACCGGATATATGGTTTTCTGAATACCTCGCCACCGGATATATGGTTTTCTGAATACCTCGCCACTGGATATATGGTTTTCTGAATACCGCCACTGGATATATGGTTTTCTGAATACCTCGCCACTGGATATATGGTTTTCTGAATACCTCGCCACTGGATATATGGTTTTCTGAATACCTCGCCACCGGATATATGGTTTTCTGAATACCTCGCCACCTGGATATATGGTTTTCTGAATACCTCACCACTGGATATATGGTTTTCTGAATACCTCGCCACCTGGATATATGGTTTTCTGAATACCTCGCCACTGGATATATGGTTTTCTGAATACCTCACCCCTGGATATATGGTTTTCTGAATACCTCGCCACTGGATATATGGTTTTCTGAATACCCCGGATATATGGTTTTCTGAATACCTCGCCACTGGATATATGGTTTTCTGAATACCTCACCACCGGATATATGGTTTTCTGAATATCGCCACCGGATATATGGTTTTCTGAATACCTCGCCACTGGATATATGGTTTTCTGAATACCTCGCCACCGGATATATGGTTTTCTGAATACCTCGCCACTGGATATATGGTTTTCTGAATACCTCGCCACCGGATATATGGTTTTCTGAATACCTCGCCACTGGATATATGGTTTTCTGAATACCTCGCCACTGGATATATGGTTTTCTGAATACCTCGCCACCGGATATATGGTTTTCTGAATACCTCGCCACCGGATATATGGTTTTCTGAATACCTCGCCACTGGATATATGGTTTTCTGAATACGCCACCTGGATATATGGTTTTCGCCACCGGATATATGGTTTTCTGAATACCTCGCCACTGGATATATGGTTTTCTGAATACCTCGCCACGGATATATGGTTTTCTGAATACCTCGCCACTGGATATATGGTTTTCTGAATACCTCGCCACCGGATATATGGTTTTCTGAATACCTCGCCACCGGATATATGGTTTTCTGAATACCTCGCCACCGGATATATGGTTTTCTGAATACCTCGCCACCGGATATATGGTTTTCTGAATACCTCGCCACCGGATATATGGTTTTCTGAATACCTCGCCGCCACCGGATATATACATGGTTTTCTGAATACCTCGCCACCGGATATATGGTTTTCTGAATACCTCGCCACCGGATATATGGTTTTCTGAATACCTCGCCACCGGATATATGGTTTTCTGAATACCTCGCCACCGGATATATGGTTTTCTGAATACCTCGCCACCGGATATATGGTTTTCTGAATACCTCGCCACCGGATATATGGTTTTCTGAATACCTCGCCACCGGATATATGGTTTTCTGAATACCTCGCCACCGGATATATGGTTTTCTGAATACCACCACCGGATATATGGTTTTCTGAATACCTCACCACTGGATATATGGTTTTCTGAATACCTCGCCACCGGATATATGGTTTTCTGAATACCTCGCCACCGGATATATGGTTTTCTGAATACCTCGCCACTGGATATATGGTTTTCTGAATACCTCGCCACCGGATATATGGTTTTCTGAATACCTCGCCACCGGATATATGGTTTTCTGAATACCTCACCGGATATACTGGATGAATATGGTTTTCTGAATACCTCGCCACTGGATATATGGTTTTCTGAATACCTCACCACCGGATATATGGTTTTCTGAATACCTCGCCACCGGATATATGGTTTTCTGAATACCTCGCCACCGGATATATGGTTTTCTGAATACCACCGCCACCGGATATATGGTTTTCTGAATACCTCGTTTTCTGAATACCTCGGATATATGGTTTTCTGAATACCTCGCCACCGGATATATGGTTTTCTGAATACCTCGCCACCGGATATATGGTTTTCTGAATACCTCGCCACTGGATATATGGTTTTCTGAATACCTCGCCACTGGATATATGGTTTTCTGAATACCTCGCCACCGGATATATGGTTTTCTGAATACCTCACCTCGCCACTGGATATACCGGGTTTTCTGAATATCGCCACCGGATATATGGTTTTCTGAATACCTCGCCCACTGGATATATGGTTTTCTGAATACCTCGCCACTGGATATATGGTTTTCTGAATACCTCGCCACCGGATATATGGTTTTCTGAATACCTCGCCACCGGATATATGGTTTTCTGAATACCTGCCACCGGATATATGGTTTTCTGAATACCTCGCCACCGGATATATGGTTTTCTGAATACCTCGCCACTGGATATATGGTTTTCTGAATACCTCGCCACCGGATATATGGTTTTCTGAATACCTCGCCACCGGATATATGGTTTTCTGAATACCTCGCCACCGGATATATGGTTTTCTGAATACCTCGCCACCGGATATATGGTTTTCTGAATACCTCGCCACTGGATATATGGTTTTCTGAATACCTCGCCACTGGATATATGGTTTTCTGAATACCTCGCCACCGGATATATGGTTTTCTGAATACCTCGCCACTGGATATATGGTTTTCTGAATACCTCGCCACCGGATATATGGTTTTCTGAATACCTCGCCACCGGATATATGGTTTTCTGAATACCTCGCCACCGGATATATGGTTTTCTGAATACCTCGCCACTGGATATATGGTTTTCTGAATACCTCGCCACCGGATATATGGTTTTCTGAATATCGCCACCGGATATATGGTTTTCTGAATACCTCGCCACCGGATATATGGTTTTCTGAATACCTCGCCACCGGATATATGGTTTTCTGAATACCTCACCATATGGCCACTGGATATATGGTTTTCTGAATACCTCGCCACTGGATATATGGTTTTCTGAATACCTCGCCACTGGATATATGGTTTTCTGAATACCTCGCCACCGGATATATGGTTTTCTGAATACCTCACCACCGGATATATGGTTTTCTGAATACCTCGCCACCGGATATATGGTTTTCTGAATACCTCGCCACTGGATATATGGTTTTCTGAATACCTCGCCACCGGATATATGGTTTTTCTGAATACCTCGCCACTGGATATATGGTTTTCTGAATACCTCGCCACTGGATATATGGTTTTCTGAATACCTCGCCACCGGATATATGGTTTTCTGAATACCTCGCCACTGGATATATGGTTTTCTGAATACCTCGCCACCGGATATATGGTTTTCTGAATACCTCGCCACCGGATATATGGTTTTCTGAATACCTCGCCACTGGATATATGGTTTTCTGAATACCTCACCACCGGATATATGGTTTTCTGAATACCTCGCCACCGGATATATGGTTTTCTGAATACCTCGCCACCGGATATATGGTTTTCTGAATACCTCGCCACCGGATATATGGTTTTCTGAATACCTCGCCACTGGATATATGGTTTTCTGAATACCTCACCACTGGATATATGGTTTTCTGAATACCTCGCCACCGGATATATGGTTTTCTGAATACCTCTGGATATATGGTTTTCACCTGGACCGGATATGGTTTTCTGAATACCTCGCCACCGGATATATGGTTTTCTGAATACCTCGCCACCGGATATATGGTTTTCTGAATACCTCGCCACCCCGGATATATGGTTTTCTGAATACCTCGCCACCGGATATATGGTTTTCTGAATACCTCGCCACCGGATATATGGTTTTCTGAATACCTCGCCACTGGATATATGGTTTTCTGAATACCTCGCCACCGGATATATGGTTTTCTGAATACCTCGCCCTATATGGTTTTCTGCCACCGGATATATGGTTTTCTGAATACCTCGCCACCGGATATATGGTTTTCTGAATACCTCGCCACCGGATATATGGTTTTCTGAATACCTCGCCACCGGATATATGGAATATATGGTTTTCTGAATACCTCGCCACCGGATATATGGTTTTCTGAATACCTCGCCACTGGATATATGGTTTTCTGAATACCTCGCCACCGGATATATGGTTTTCTGAATACCTCGCCACCGGATATATGGTTTTCTGAATACCTCGCCACCGGATATATGGTTTTCTGAATACCTCACCACTGGATATATGGTTTTCTGAATACCTCGCCACTGGATATATGGTTTTCTGAATACCTCGCCACTGGATATATGGTTTTCTGAATACCTCGCCACCGGATATATGGTTTTCTGAATACCTCGCCACCGGATATATGGTTTTCTGAATACCTCGCCACCGGATATATGGTTTTCTGAATACCTCGCCACCGGATATATGGTTTTCTGAATACCTCGCCCCGGATATATGGTTTTCTGAATACCTCGCCACCGGATATATGGTTTTCTGAATACCTCGCCACTGGATATATGGTTTTCTGAATACCGCCACTGGATATATGGTTTTCTGAATACCTCGCCACCGGATATATGGTTTTCTGAATACCTCGCCACTGGATATATGGTTTTCTGAATACCTCGCCACCGGATATATGGTTTTCTGAATACCTCGCCACCGGATATATGGTTTTCTGAATACCTCGCCACTGGATATATGGTTTTCTGAATACCTCGCCACCGGATATATGGTTTTCTGAATACCTCGCCACTGGATATATGGTTTTCTGAATACCTCGCCACCGGATATATGGTTTTCTGAATACCTCGCCACCGGATATATGGTTTTCTGAATACCTCGCCACTGGATATATGGTTTTCTGAATACCTCGCCACCGGATATATGGTTTTCTGAATACCTCGCCACCGGATATATGGTTTTCTGAATACCTCGCCACTGGATATATGGTTTTCTGAATACCTCGCCACTGGATATATGGTTTTCTGAATACCTCGCCACTGGATATATGGTTTTCTGAATACCTCGCCACCGGATATATGGTTTTCTGAATACCTCGCCACCGGATATATGGTTTTCTGAATACCTCGCCACCGGATATATGGTTTTCTGAATACCTCGCCACCGGATATATGGTTTTCTGAATACCTCGCCACTGGATATATGGTTTTCTGAATACCTCGCCACCGGATATATGGTTTTCTGAATACCTCGCCACTGGATATATGGTTTTCTGAATACCTCGCCACTGGATATATGGTTTTCTGAATACCTCGCCACCGGATATCTGAATACCTCGCCACCGGGTTTTCTGAATACCTCGCCACCGGATATATGGTTTTTCTGAATACCTCGCCACTGGATATATGGTTTTCTGAATACCTCGCCACCGGATATATGGTTTTCTGAATACCTCGCCACCGGATATATGGTTTTCTGAATACCTCGCCACGGATATATGGTTTTCTGAATACCTCGCCACCGGATATATGGTTTTCTGAATACCTCGCCACCGGATATATGGTTTTCTGAATACCTCGCCACCGGATATATGGTTTTCTGAATACCTCGCCACCGGATATATGGTTTTCTGAATACCTCGCCACCGGATATATGGTTTTCTGAATACCTCGCCACCGGACATATGGTTTTCTGAATACCTCGCCACCGGATATATGGTTTTCTGAATACCTCACCCCGGATATATGGTTTTCTGAATACCTCACACTGGATATATGGTTTTCTGAATACCTCGCCACCGGATATATGGTTTTCTGAATACCTCGCCACCGGATATATGGTTTTCTGAATACCTCGCCACTGGATATATGGTTTTCTGAATACCTCGCCACTGGATATATGGTTTTCTGAATACCTCGCACTGGATATATGGTTTTCTTACCTCGCCACCGGATATATGGTTTTCTGAATACCTCGCCACCGGATATATGGTTTTCTGAATACCTCGCCACCGGATATATGGTTTTCTGAATACCTCGCCACCGGATATATGGTTTTCTGAATACCTCGCCACTGGATATATGGTTTTCTGAATACCTCGCCACTGGATATATGGTTTTCTGAATACCTCGCCACTGGATATATGGTTTTCTGAATACCTCGCCACCGGATATATGGTTTTCTGAATACCTCGCCACCGGATATATGGTTTTCTGAATACCTCGCCACCGGATATATGGTTTTCTGAATACCTCGCCACCGGATATATGGTTTTCTGAATACCTCGCCACCGGATATATGGTTTTCTGAATACCTCGCCACCGGATATATGGTTTTCTGAATACCTCGCCACCGGATATATGGTTTTCTGAATACCTCGCCACCGGATATATGGTTTTCTGAATACCTCACCACTGGATATATGGTTTTCTGAATACCTCGCCCCTGGATATATGGTTTTCTGAATACCTCGCCACCGGATATATGGTTTTCTGAATACCTCGCCACCGGATATATGGTTTTCTGAATACCTCGCCACCGGATATATGGTTTTCTGAATACCTCGCCACCGGATATATGGTTTTCTGAATACCTCGCCACCGGATATATGGTTTTCTGAATACCTCGCCACCGGATATATGGTTTTCTGAATACCTCGCCACCGGATATATGGTTTTCTGAATACCTCGCCACCGGATATATGGTTTTCTGAATACCTCGCCACCGGATATATGGTTTTCTGAATACCTCGCCACCGGATATATGGTTTTCTGAATACCTCGCCACTGGATATATGGTTTTCTGAATACCTCGCCACCGGATATATGGTTTTCTGAATACCTCGCCACTGGATATATGGTTTTCTGAATACCTCGCCACTGGATATATGGTTTTCTGAATACTGGATATATGGTTTTCGCCACTGGATATATGGTTTTCTGAATATGTTTTCTGAATCGCCACCGGATATATGGTTTTCTGAATACCTCGCCACCGGATATATGGTTTTCTGAATACCTCGCCACTGGATATATGGTTTTCTGAATACCTCCCCACTGGATATATGGTTTTCTGAATACCTCGCCACTGGATATATGGTTTTCTGAATACCTCGCCACTGGATATATGGTTTTCTGAATACCTCGCCACTGGATATATGGTTTTCTGAATACCTCACCACTGGATATATGGTTTTCTGAATACCTCGCCACTGGATATATGGTTTTCTGAATACCTCGCCACTGGATATATGGTTTTCTGAATACCTCGCCACCGGGTTTTCTGAATATCTCGCCACCGGACATATGGTTTTCTGAATACCTCGCCACCGGACATAACGGTTTTCTGAATATCTCGCCACCGGACATAACGGTTTTCTGAATACCTCGCCACCGGATATATGGTTTTCTGAATACCTCGCCACCGGACATATGGTTTTCTGAATACCTCGCCACCGGACATATGGTTTTCTGAATACCTCGCCACCGGATATATGGTTTTCTGAATACCTCACCACCGGATATATGGTTTTCTGAATACCTCGCCACCGGATATATGGTTTTCTGAATACCTCACCACTGGATATATGGTTTTCTGAATACCTCACCACTGGATATATGGTTTTCTGAATACCTCGCCACTGGATATATGGTTTTCTGAATACCTCTGGCCATATGGATATATGGTTTTCTGAATACCTCGCCACTGGATATATGGTTTTCTGAATACCTCGCCACCGGATATATGGTTTTCTGAATACCTCGCCACCGGACATACGGTTTTCTGAATACCTCGCCACCGGACATATGGTTTTCTGAATACCTCGCCACCGGACATATGGTTTTCTGAATACCTCGCCACTGGATATAACGGTTTTCTGAATATCTCGCCACCGGACATACGGTTTTCTGAATATCTCGCCACCGGACATAACGGTTTTCTGAATACCTCGCCACCGGACATATGGTTTTTTCTGAATATCTCGCCACCGGTCATAACGGTTTTCTGAATATCTCGCCACCGGACATACCGGTTTTCTGAATACCTCGCCACCGGATATAGTTTTCTGAATATCTTGCCACCGGATACATGGTTTTCTGAATACCTCGCCACCGGACATGGTTTTCTGAATACCTCGCCACCGGATATATGGTTTTCTGAATCTCGCCACTGGATATATGGTTTTCTGAATACCTCGCCACCGGATTTATTGTTTTCTGAATACGTCCACACCGGATATATGGTTTTCTGAATACCTCGCCACTGGATATATGGTTTTCTGAATAACCACTGGATATATGGTTTTCTGAATACCTCGCCACTGGATATATATGAA
Source organism: Caerostris extrusa (assembly GCA_021605095.1). Taxonomy (NCBI): domain Eukaryota; kingdom Metazoa; phylum Arthropoda; class Arachnida; order Araneae; family Araneidae; genus Caerostris; species Caerostris extrusa. The sequence continues at coordinate 64,432 of BPLR01017483.1, forward strand.
TATTCGCCACTGCATATGGTTTTCTGAATATATGCCACCGGATTACCGGTTTTCTGAATTTGCGCCACTGGGATGAATGAAAGTTTTCAATGTGACTGCCATTCGGTTTTTCTGATAAAACTCGCCACCTGGTTTTTTGATATGCCACCGGACATAACGGTTTTTAATCTCGCCAGACGAATATCCCGGAAATGTTTTCTGAATAAGGTACAAGTTTTCTGAATATCTTCGCCACCGGGTTTTCTGAATATCTTGCCACAAGTTTTCTGAATATGCCACCGGATGAAGTTTTCTGAATACCTACCGGTTTTCTGGATATATTTCTGAATACCTCACTAAAAGTTTTTCTGAATCTGCTGGATATATGGTTTTCTGAATACCGAGATTTTACCGGATATATGGTTTTCTGAATACCTCGCCAATGAAATGAATGAAGGTTCAATGTGATCTGTTAATTTCTGAAAAAACTCGCCATCTATGAATAGTTTTCTGAATACCTCACCAAACCGGATATATGGTTTTCTGAATACCTCGCACCCCGGAATATGTTTTATGAATATGATCAATTGGTTTTCTGAATACCTCGCCACCGGAATACCGGTTTTCTCGGATATATGGTTTTACCTCACCACCGGACATATGGTTTTCTGAATACCTCACCACCGGATAATGGTTTTCTGAATACCTCGCCCCGGATATATGGTTTTCTGAATACCTCGCCCCGGACATATGATTTTCTGAATGGTTTCTGAATATTTACCCCCGGATATATGGTTTTCTGAATACCTCACCACCATGGTTTTCTGCCACCTCAGCGGATATATGGTTTTCGATATATGGTTTTCTGAAACCTCGCCACTGGATATATGGTTTTCTGAATGGTTTTTGAACGTCGAATGAAAAATGAGGATGCAAAACTGCTTCTAATTTTTATTATTTTATTTTATTTTTTTTTTTTTTTTTGTAAATAAACGATCAGAAGTCGCCATATTTTGTAAATTCAGTACGAAAGCATTTTCTTTTGAGTAGAAAACTAAATTGAAGAACTGATGGGTGCTAAATTTAATAGATTTTATTCAGTTATAAGGTCTAAGGGGAATTTTCTGAAATTTTCAAAATATCCATTCCCGGCTTATGAGAGTTTTTCAGTTTAGCATAATTTGGTTTGCGGACGTCGAATAATATCCTCGAATATGAGAAATAGCAAAATAAGTTCATAAACAATAATTTTATTTTGAGTATGCAGTAAGGGTAACAGTCTTCTAACCAAATATGTGGAAATTATTTTAATATTTCCTTCAAAAAATATTTCAAATATATTCACTATTTAAAATTACAATATAATTTAGAAAAGCAGCAATTTAAAATTAATAAAATTATGTTTTAGAAATTAGGAAGATACAATAATAAATAATTAAGAGAAGTTTTCAAATGGGAAAAAGTCAACAATAAAGGATATTAACCGGAAGACGAATGGAAGTAATGTTGTTTTCTAATGCAGCTGGTCATACAGAGATAGTTAATCTTTATGCCATAAGCCGGACACCGCTGTTTTCGGCACATATCTTCAAGATATGCTACGGACGACGGTTTACGCTCACAACGCTCTATGATATTTAACCGGAACCAGTTTAAAAGTGGATTCGAACCCGGTTTCCATGAATACCTCGCCACCGAAATATGGTTTTCCAAGCCCTAGCCACTCGACCATCAGGCCCAATGTAAGTAATGTAAGTTAATAAATAATAATGTTTTTAGAGTCGCCCCCGGAATATGATTTTTGAATACCATCAGACAGAATTTATTAACATGTTTTTAAAATAATTTTAAATTATTTGGTTTTTTAAATAATTAATACATTATTTATTTATTATTTTAAATTAGTTGATTTAGTTTTGAATTTTTTTAATTTGAAATACATTAAGCACTTACCAATATATTTAAAGCAAACAGCAAGTAATACAATATACTTCAAAGAAAGAACATTTCAACCGCTGGATATATGGTTTTCTGAATACCTCACCGCTTTAAAAAAGAAGGCACAAAAAAGATATAAAAATACCCCCGAAGAAAAATGAAAATAAGTTAATAAATAATAATGCTGCTTGCAATGTTAACACTCATCAAACCGAATTTAGTAATATTTTTAAATTTTTTAAATATGCATTAAGCGAACCATTCATAAGCATCCATGTGGCCCCAGGATTCGAACCTGAAGCCTATGTTACCAAAGGCCAGAACTCTAGCCAATTGACCATTAGGCCGCTACAATACATTTAAAGCAAGTAGCAATTGTTAATTAAATCATATATTACGCTAGATTTCAAGTAAAAAATATTTAAAAATAATTAATATAGAATATGTTGTAAAAAAGCAAGAGTTCCAAAAGAGTTCACGAAATATACAAAAATCTTCGAAGTAAAAAAAAAAAAATATCTTCGAAGACAAAAACAAGTAAAATAAATTAATGAATGATAATGCAATTTACATTACTTTATTAGGGTAATATTCTTTATAATGAAATTCAGAATTTTTTTTTAATATAACCTTTAAATATATTTAAAATACACGCAGTATTTAAAATTACAATAAATTTAAAGCAAGCACCATTTTACAATTATTAACATAGAACAGATTTTAAAAATAAAACAACTTTTCAAAAAGGAAGATAAGATTCAGTTAGGGGACAACTTTAATGATATTTATTTAATATTTACTATTCAGATGCTACTAAATTGAAGCTTATGAATGAATTGAAGCTTATTCTGGAAATCGGCTTACAATTAATTACATGTAATTCAATGTTTCACATAATGTTGAATGCTACTCATGTTACTTAATAACCAATCTTATCACTTCTGCTATATCTTCAACAGAATTTATGATTTGTTAAAATATATAAAAGGTATGTAAAGTTAATATATTAAAGAAATATATAAAAGTTATGTAAAGTTAATATAATAAAGAAATATATAAACGTTATGTAAAGTTAATATATTAAAGAAATATATAAACGTTATGTAAAAGTTAATATATTAAAGAAATATATAAACGTTATGTAAAGTTAATATAATAAAGAAATATATAAACGTTATGTAAAGTTAATATAATAAAGAAATATATAAACGTTATGTAAAGTTAATATATTAAAGAAATATATAAACGTTATGTAAAGTTAATATATTAAAAAGAAATATATATATTAAAAGTTAATATAATAAAAGAAATATATAAACGTTATGTAAAGTTAATATATTAAAGAAATATATAAACGTTATGTAAAGTTAATGTTAAAATATTAATATAATAAAGAAATATATAAACGTTATGTAAAGTTAATATATTAAAGAAATATATAAACGTTATGTAAAGTTAATATAATAAAGAAATATATAAACGTTATGTAAAGTTAATATATTAAAGAAATATATAAACGTTATGTAAAGTTAATATAATAAAGAAATATATAAACGTTATGTAAAGTTATTAATATATTAAAGAAATATATAAACGTTATGTAAAGTTAATATATTAAAGAAATATATAAACGTTATGTAAAGTTAATATATTAAAGAAATATATAAACGTTATGTAAAGTTAATATAATAAAGAAATATATAAACGTTATGTAAAGTTAATATAATAAAGAAATATATAAACGTTATGTAAAGTTAATATATTAAAGAAATATATAAACGTTATGTAAAGTTAATATATTAAAGAAATATATAAACGTTATGTAAAGTTAATATATTAAAGAAATATATAAATGTTATGTAAAGTTAATATATTAAAGAAATATATAAATGTTATATTAATATATTAAAGAAATATATAAAAGTTATGTAAAATATATTAAAGAAATATATAAAAGTTATGTAAAGTAATATATTAAAGAAATATATAAAAGTTATATAAACATAAAAGAAGTTATTAAAACATAACGGTTTTTATTATAGATTAAAATACAGCGAAAGATCATGTTTACAGACTGTCAATTTAAATTTATGAATGGATTTATTTTTTAGCATTATAAATTCTTTTTCTCCTTCTTCATGGGTGCAACAGCCCTATGAAAGGCCAAGGCCTCCTGCAGATCTACTGGCAGATTTCGAGACTGGAGATGGTTGCTTTTCTTATGGATTAGAGTTGTCAGCCCTACACTCAACAGACATATTAGACCATGTATCGGGACCGAATGGCCGAGTGTCTAGCGCACTGGCGATCGGTGTCAGAGGTTTCGGTTTCGAGTACCGGAGGTGCCATGGATGTTTGTAGTGATTCGGAATCCACTTTAAATCGTAGATCCTGGTCTCATATGACTGTAGAGCATCACGGAGCAAAGTCAGACTTTTCATCAATATCATTCTCAAACTGTAGAGGGGCAACGCAGGTCTAGGCACAGTGATGTGATGTGGCAGTAGTAGTTATATTAGACCGGAACCTACTGTTTAAGATGGATTCCGAACCACTAAACACATACATGGTACTTCGGGACTCGAACGCAAAACCTGTGACACGTAACACCAGGTAACTAGTCAATTGGCCACCAGGCCCCATAAATTAATGAATGACATAAAATTTATTTATTGTGTAATATTATAATCAGACAGAAGCTGAACTGAAAATATTTCACAATAATGTGTTTTTAAAAACATATTAGAAATGCCAAATATTCTCAATGCTAAACACTTTGCAATTTTAGTGGCGAATGATTAAGTCAAAGATTTAATAGTTCCAGCGTTGTCAAGATGTACCACAAAGGGCTCAGATACTTTGCAGCCAGATTTTTGCTATAACAAATTTGAACGATCACGCTTACAATTAGCGATGAATCTTCACCTCATTTCAGAACCCAATGAAAAGATTCTCCTTTACACATTTAACTTGGCCATCCCTGAGTATAAACACAATCTATGGAAAACAGCCCACACACACACATATATATATTGAAATTTACTTATTAAATGTGATGCTGGCAACGTTTTATGGCCATTACGAAATAGTTTAATTTGATCATTCTCATTACAGACAAGGGATATCAAACAATTAAACAAATATATTGTAATTGCAGTTATTCAATATTGTAATGCTAGCAAAGTTTTATAGCCCATTATGATGTAATTTAACTTGCCCAATTCCAGTATAGACATTTAATGTATTATGCAATTAAACATTATATATTGCAGTTCAGTTATTAAATATTGAAACGTTAACAACAGCCTGTAGGCAAGGGTTGATAAATTGCAAGTATACTGACTAAAAAGCGAGTATTTAAAAACTAACAAAATAAAGATGTTAGCTTAAACAAGTAACATAAAAATTTTTTTAAAGTCAATTCCTACTTTTTTTCACTGTATTGCATAAAGTCCTTTATAAGTAATTTTCATTCATTTTTTTAAGTTTATCTGGCACCATCTATTGGTACATATAAGCAAGTTAAATCTAAAAAAAAATAAAATTGATTAATTAAATTTAATGAATGAATCACTATTTGAAAAGACTGTATTAACATCGAGTGTCATCCACTACAAGTTAAAAAAAATGCATTTGAAGTTGAGTGGATGAATAAAAGTATTTTATGAACGATTGCAAATTTGAACAAGATATATATAGGGAGAGTATGAGCTAATAGAAGGAATTGAAAAAAGTGTAATATAAAGTATAGTAAAAGTAAAGTGTTTTTGTTTAAAAGCTGCAACATATTTTGATGTTAATTCAGAACAATAAAAGATTCTACTATTTCAATCATTTTGAATCTGATCATAATTTTAGTTATAATCATTCTTAAAATAATTATACTAAAAATGTAAAAATATCCGTAAAAAAAAAAAATAACGGCATGCAAATAATAATATTGTAATGCCAGAAAAGTTTTGTAGCATATTATGATGCAATTTAAACTTGCCCAATTTTAGTATAGGCACGGAATGTATTAGGCAATTAAACATTATATATTGTAGTTCAGTTATTAAAATGAAATGCTAGCAAGGGATCAGAAATAGCCAGTATACTGACAAACAGGCGAATATTTAAAAAAAAGCAAATTAAAATAAAGATTTTTCTTAATTGCAACATATTTTGATAATAATTCTGAACAATAAGCGATTCCACTGTTTAAATCATTTTGAATCTGATCATAATGAATTATAATTATAATTATTCTTATAAATAATTATGCTAAAAATTTGAAATATCTGTAGAAATTAAATTAATTCCATGCAAATAAAAGACATACAATACAACTAAAACGAAACGACTAACAAAACACTTAATTTAAATTATTACACATTTTTTGATAAAAGGTGAAACTAGTCAAAATTAAGTGCCAACAATAAAACATTCACGTATCAATCCTTTCTGTAGTTAACCTCACGTGCTTGAATAAATCTCTATAAAAATACGACGTTAAATAACCCCATATCTGTCGCATATGAGTTACCACGCGTTCGCTAATATCTCGGTACTTTTCGGGTAATTTCGGCCGAGCTATTAGCGAAATTTCCCATTAGCTGAAAGTGCCCGATTTACTCCGGTGATATGCGAGCAGCTGGTCGGCAATTTCGGACCTATCAAATCGAAAGGCTGATGGAAAAGTGGTAAGGGGAGGGAAAAAAAAAAAACCAAATTATGTTTCTCGACATTTTCGATACGGTCACAGTTAGAACGACGAAAATTGATGGATTTTAATCCCCCTTCAGTCAAGTATGATGGAACAGATTGCCCCTGGATAATGAATTGGTGGGGGAATTTAAGGTTGGTAAGCTGTCATATCAATCAGTTGCTTATTCAAGATGGCTTCATGGGCTGAAAAATTGTAATGAATATAATGCACGGTAAAAAAATAGGGAAAAAAAAGAATTTTTTTTTTAATTTTATGCATACGTAAAAAGCATGCGTATTTGATTTAAAAATTGAAAAAGAACATTTACTAAATAATGTAATTACCAAACAAATAATTAAGTCTTAGATTGATCTGGCCACTGATATGCGAGGTATATCTATAAAAAAATGGTAGGGGCTAAAAGAAAGATATTTTTTTACGATTATGGTAAGTGTATGTCAAAGATATTAAACTCAGGTAAATTAAAAATTTTTTACTTGAATTCTGATTTAAAGGGCACCATTATTAGAGATTTTAAAATTAATTTAACATCCATAAATTGATAAGTTAAAAACATTAGAAAAAAATTTAGAACCAATTTTTTTTGTGACGAAACATTCTAAAAAGCTGGCATTCTGAAAAAAATATCAAAAAATACAAATAGTGAAATTTTGATGAATATTTTGTATTTTAATAATGTTATGTATTCATAAAATTGAATTTTAACCATCTTTGTATCCATATAATAAAGGCGGTTTGATGGTCTATTGGCTAGAGCTTTGGCACCACAGGTTTCAGTTCGAATCATGGCTGTGGCATAGATGTTTGTTGTTGTTTCGGAATCCATGTTAAACTGTAGGTCCCAGTTCAATTAGCCTAAAGTGTGCACAAAACACCGTAGATTGTGATAAAGTGTGCACTGAAAACAAACTAAACCTCCAACGATTTTATTTTCTACTGATTAAAGAGTATTGCAGTTTATTTTGTGATAATTCTTTTTATAGCTGTAACGTTTTCTTCTTAGCAGCCTCCAGTGACTCAAAACGGGTTCCTTTTAGCACAAAATTTATTTGAGGGAAAAGTAAAACTCCACAGGGTGCTAAATTTGCCAATCTGTTTTCCAACCAAAAATGTCTTCACGGAGAGATGTCTGCTTTTAGAACATAAAATATTTTTGGCAAGCGAAGTAAAATACAAAAGCACGTAATCACGATTCTCAAATCTCTGAGGATCCCATAGTGATGAGGTTTTTCCATGCAGGCCTCAGACACGTCCATGGTCATCATCCCTTGGCTATTATTCTATTTTCACAGCATCCAAAGGGAACTACAAACAAATGACGTGACTTTATAGACAAACCTCCTATGAGAGATCAATACGGAGATCGAAAGGTGATTTCGAATGGAAATTTCCGAATTAGCTACAAGCATGGGGCCTGAATGGCCGAGTGTCTAGCGCTGGGCGTTGGTGCCACAGGTTTCGGGTTCGACTCCCGGCGGTTCCATGGATGTTTGTAGTGGTTCGGAATTCAATTTAAATCGTAGGTCCCGGTCTAATAGGATCGTAGAGCGTTGTCTTGAGGTTTAGTCAGTCTTCAGCCCTCGTGATTCCTCGCTCTAAAAGTGAAGCTGCATATTATCCTTAGCCATGAATCTGTCGCCTGCAACGTGTCTACTGGACTCGGTGTAGGTTTTCCTGCACCAGGGAGATTAATAACACAACTGGTATGAGCATGACAGATGTGTACGTTTGAAAGTCGCTTGATGGCATTCTAATAAGAGAGGAATCTATAATTTTCTTCGAATAAAACGAATACCTTATACATACAATAATACGGAATACATAATTTATAACGATTACCCGTTTTCATACATTAAAAGGGTATTGGTTATAAATTGGATTGATACCAAAGAACAACTATCATAAAGTGTTCATGAAGTTTTGTAAATTCATGTACTTATTCTAATTATCATGTATAAATATGATGTTGTTTAGAAGCACAAACAATGCATGGAAAGAAAATAAGTAAGAGTACAAGTTATTATTTAAAACAGATGAATCGCCTCGTTCACCACGAGACACTTTTATATCAAAAACATTTTCTTTTATATCTCCTCAAAAACACTTTTTCATTTTTAAACAGATTCATCTCCTTGTGAGAATCTTTCTTATCCATTTTTAAAAACAAATCTTTCATATCAAAAGCATTTTCTTTAAAAAGCATTTCTTAAAAAAAAAAAAAAAAAAAAAAAAAAAACATTCATCTTCTCGCGCCTATAAAAAAATTTCGCTTAAAACAAACATTCATTTGCCTCTGGATTTTAATTATACTTGTAATACATTTTACATTAAGTTTACTATGCTGAGACTAAGGGTTTTCAATATCAAGAGTCACTAAATGTACATTTCATTTTGAATATTCTGGTTTTCAGAATGTAAATAGATTCAGATTTCAAATTATTTCAATATTTTGAAAACATTCCCTGCAAATCAGTTATGTTTATAAAAGTTCGTTAAATCATCACTTAACTTTATAAAAATGTATATTTGTATATTTAGCTCCGTTAATGAAGTGTTAAAATTGGTTTACATATGATAAACTGAAGTTCGTAATTGTTTTCAGATTTTTTTCTATATATTCTAAAATATTCTTTATATATATATTCATAAAATATTATATATATATATATATATATTAATAGATGTTAGCAACTCCAGCAATGGTGATCGGTTTACTTTAATCAGTTTAGAAAGAGCTAGAAAAGAATTTGCACAAAAGTAATGAAATAAATAAGCATTTCATGCAAGTAATCTAGTATACAATAAACTTGATTTTGATAAAACTAAGTTTAAAATAGTGATATATTCTTTTAAATTTTCTGCTACATGTTCAAAAGATTAATATTATGACTCCTCTTTCTTTAATAAGACACATATAATCTTCTCCCAATATTATTACCATTCTTTTCTCTAATTTCCGGCGGAAGAAGAATCTTTTAAGCAAGATTTTTTCTTGATGGATGCAATAAACCTAATTTCCAGCTTAACCAACCATCCAGAAGATATGCTATTTTAGGACCATCCATTTCACCCAGTCGCCATACTGGCCATATAGTGTGGTACGACATTTATTAATATTTCAGAAGGTCGGGCAAACTAAAGTGCCACATTCACCGGTAAAAGCCATAATTATTATAATTTTATAGCAACAGTATCATTTTACCAACAAGATTATATATAATAGAATCATCAACCTTGTTAAATTTGCGTTCGATACTGCGAATATCTTCTGTCATTTTATCTATTTTATCCGTTATGAGAGATTTGATATTTTTAATTGTAACTGTAATTGGTATTCGCTTTGATTGGATTTCGTCGAAATGAATTGCTTTTTTTTTTTTTTTTTTTTTTTTGGATGACGAAATCGAAGTCATTGAATATTTTTCCTTGTTTTAGTGTCTGTAGACAAATTCGGAGATGATCTATGATTGTTTTATCTGCAGAAACCTAGTTCAAAGTATCTCGGATTGTGTATTGGTATAATTTAATTTATAGGGTTATTTTTTATTTGAACATACACTGAATGAATTGTCAGAGGTAATTTTTTTCATGAGATAATTTGTGATTTGTTAAATAAAACATTGTAAGAAATTTGTACATATTTAGGATGCATTATGGCGAAGCATCTATTTTCTTTTACTTTTTCTATGTATAATTTTAATTAAAAATAAAAAAAAAAAGTTTAATGTAAAAACATGTTATATTTATTCTTAAAATGCATCTCTAACAAAGCTCCTGGAAATATATATTTATTTTAGTTATGAAAAGTAATAAAAAATTAATTAAAAATTTAGGTAATTTAAAAAAAAACGATCCATCTCTTCGCGCGCCACTACAAACTTTAAAAAAAAAAAAAAAAACCAGATTCCGCTTCTCACACACCACGGTAAACTTTCATACCAAAAAAATATTTTTGAAAAAACATTAGCATTAAATAAAATTTATATGTATAATAAATATACAGTGTTTTGTAATAATCTTGTACTTATATAATATATTATTTTTGAAAACATTTACTAAAAATTATTTCTGTTTAAAAGTTCGCATTTACGCCACTCAATAAAGGTGACAGATAGATACTGAAAATATAATATAGAAATTTTAACAGAAGAAATAAAGTAATTTTTAACATGTAGTAAAATATAATTTGCTATTAATATACATAATAGTTTAAATCAAATATTTTACTATAGAGTAACTGCACTCTGTAAGTAATAATTGTATAAATTCGCTACGCTTCTAATAATTATGAGGTATATAATATGCTATTGCGTAAAGCAAATAACAAGTAAACAAGCAAATAAACAAGTTGCAAATATTACTGCACCCGGCAAATTACCAGACATTTATTTACATTCAAGACTCTACAGAATAATATCAAAATTGACTTTTTTTTTATAATTATATTTTTAAATATCGATAAAAGTCGTCCGATAACGTCTAAATAGTTTATCACTCCCAAAATACAATTGATAATAGATATAATATTGCTGTTTTAATTTACTACATAGAAGCAAGGACGAAATGATGGATAATGCATTATGTTCCCGAGCATTGGGTGATACTCGATAAGCAAACCCAAACCGAAAACCTGAAGCCTGATGGCCAATTGGTTAGCACTCTGGCCTTTGGAACCGCAGGCTTCAGATTCAAATCCTGGTGGTGGTACGGATGTTCGTGAGTGGTTCGGAATCCACAATAAACTATACGTTCCGGTTTAATTAGCCCAAAGTGTGGAAAAAAATGCCATTAGACAGATATACCAAACCAAACCAAATATCTTCGACCGCCTTTGCATAGGTTTGGTTTGTCACTTTACGGTCATTTTGTGCACAGTATGGGGTAACTAGACCAAGATCTACAGTTTAGCGTGAATTCCGAACCATTAACAAACATCCATGCATATGCAGAGAAGGGACGAATGACAGAAACATAACAGAAAATTCTTCGTTTATGTTCTGGTAATATTTTGTATTGAAATACATCGAGAAAAGACATCAAATGAGGTTTCTTAACTGCTTAAGAAGTAAAATGAAATTTTTAGGCGTTCAGTAATAATTTGTCAATTATGCTAGAAATGGTAACATATTAGCCAAATATAAAACACTATAAGATTCAGAATTCTAACCTGAACATGCTGGAGGAGCGCTCTTTTCTTGTAACGTGAAATTTCCACGATTAATCGATCTATTGTTTGATGATTTCCCATCTATTGAAATCAATGCCATCGCCAAGGAAGCGATTTACTTTTAAAAAAGTTCTGTATGCAATCAATGGTTATAAATTTCCCAGAATCCTCTGCTTTCAATTGAAATTTTACATGGCAAACATCCGCTACTCTCAAGAAAATGACTAAGAATTGGATCTATTGCAATAAATTCAATTTAGTTTCACAGTTAGCGGGTTTAAGTAAGCTTTGTCGGTACAGTTAACAAATTCACTAGAATTCGTTCGAGTACATTTAATAGATCCAATTTAGATTGCCCAGGTACAAACGGTATAAAATTCGATGTTATAAATTCCAGGTGTTATGCCTAAATGACCGAGTGGCTAAAGCTCTGACACTCGGTACCACAGGTTTCGTATGCGAGTCCCGGCGGTGCCATGGATATTTGTAGTGATTCGGAATCCACTTTAAACCGTAGGTCCCGGTCTAACAGGATCGTAGAGCGTTGCGGGGGCAGTGTTACTCCGCGTCCGTAGCTTATCTTCAAGCTACACGCACCTCTTGGGTAGCACTATGTGAGTAACGTCAATGCAGCTCTTGTCTTAAGGCATCCAAGACAACTGTCTAAGTGTTTGCCAGCTGCCATAGAACAAAAAAAAAAATCCAGATATCTGCTCAGGTATAAGCGGTTTCATTTTATTTTGGTCAAATGTATTAGTGGATGCAATTTAGTTTGGTGAAGATGCAGTTAGCGGATGCAATTTAGTTTGGTGAAGATGCAGTTAGCGGTTTCAATTTAGCTTTGACGAATACAGTTAACAGTTTCACTAGAATTCGTTCGAGTACGGTTAATAGATTCAATTTAGATTGCTCGAGTATAGTAAGCAGCTTCATTTTATTTTGGTCAAGGTGCAGTTAGCGAATTAAATTTAGTTTGGCCAAGTGCAGTTAGGACAATCAAATGGATTGCTGATAATAACGGGATAATGCTTATTAGACACATAATAAAGGAATAAATAACATTATGCCAGAATTATAAAAAAAAATACATTTCAGAAGTAAATAAAAAATATTACTTGAATAGTTTTATTTAGTTTGATCAAGTATAGTTAACGGATTCAAATCAATATGGTATTGGATTTGTGTACTTACCTATTTAATTTAAAAAATAGTTACATAAGGCTTTTACAGTTGTAATAATTTAATAGTATAATCAAATTACTTAATAGTATAGTTGGTTTGAAGTTAATTTAGATTGAATTTAACTGGATTGGTATAGAGTAAAGTTTGTATTGGTTTGGAATCCACTTTAAACCGTAGGCTCCGGTCTAATATGACTGTAGGGTGCAAGGCTGACAAACTTACCCCTTAAAAAAGAAAACATCTCCTGTTTCGGAATCTACCAGTAGGCAGACGACCATGGTCCAACATGGACTGTAGTGCCAGGGAGTTAGTTATTCTAAATATATACAAGGTCTTAAAAGATTAAAAATTATTGTGAGAAAACTATAGTAATTAGGCATTGTTTGTTTAAATACACTGCACGTACTGTTATAAAGTATTTTATAAGACCAGGTTCTGCCAATAGGCTTACGGCTATGAGACTGTTGTGCCATTGAAGAAGAAATAAGAACACTTAATTTAATGTAATTAGGTTTATTAAATAAGAACACTTTATTGAAATAAGATATGTGTACTTTAACAACAGTTTTTAACTAGTTCTAATTAGATGGAAAATTACACATAGATGGTTACAATTTAACAACTGCAGTTAGTTACTTCCAATTTGTTGGAAACATAATTTAGCTACACGTACGCAAACATATTCTGTTATATTATGACATAACCATATGAGGTCAACATGAGACCCAGAAAAAGTTACTCAGGTCTCATCTTAAACATGATTTTATGAAATAGTTTTATTACTGAGAGAATTTCAATCAAGGTAAGTATTGAAATTGGATTAAACCGAATAAAAAAAAATATAAATTGACAAACTCATTATGTTCTTAAGAAGCAATAAAAAAAAAGAAAGAAATAGAAAGTAAAAAAAAATTGTTACTTGAGCAGTTTTATAGTTGTTCAAAAAGGAAAACAGACATTAACCAGACAAGATCAAACGTATCCACATTACTCCAAAAAAAAAAAAAAAAAAAAAAAAAAAAAAAGAAGAGCAATACATTTGAGGGGCACGATTCAAACCGGGGGAAGGACATTTGGAGCTTTTTGAAGCTCACCCTTTCTCCTTACTACCTTTTATTTCTTTTTGTTTCCTTCCAACTGAGCAAGTTGCACGAATGCTTTGATTTAATATTTGATGAGTTCCCGTCTCTCCAAAATCGCAGCTATTCGCCCCCAGTCACACTCACGCTAATTCGCACACACAAACTATTGATTCGCTTTTGGTCTCTACGCGGGACGAAGAAGGGTTACATTTTGGGTACAAAGTTTTTCCCACCACCAGCGTTAAATTTTTACGGTGGGGGGTTGGAAGGATGTTAGGGGGTTGCCACCTTTTCAGGATCAAAGTCCTTCGCCTCCAGAAGAAAATGGGACATGAATTGAATTCCATTTCCGGTAAATGGAATCTTTCCTTCCTTTTTCCATAAAGACAATGAGGAGATAATTCAGTTCTCTGAGATTCCTGGAGTGCCTTCAAGAAAGGGCGCTTCGTACGAATGTTTGCCGGGGGCCTTTGTTTTTGTTGTGTGCCAGTAAAAATGATGACTCGGCACAAAGCTTGTGATGTCTTGAAGAATTTATGACATTCAGACGTTAAATTGGCCAGCCGTCATAATAAAGGATGGATTCGGTATTTTTAACGATTCATTAATTCCATGAAAAGCGCCTGAGGGCAGACGTATCCTATAAGATAGTGACTTACTTTTTTTTTTTTTTTCTAAAAAATATGCTTTATGGATTTAATTTTTAATTTTTTATGCTTTAAAAGCAGTTATAGGATCACAATCATAGATTTACCCAATAGTATCTAAAGAGTTTGTACTTGATATTATTTAAAATGGAGTACTATTTGATTATGTTTTGCAATTGTGATGGCTTTGAAGACTTCAAAAGATTTTCGGATGAAATTTGTTTTATGTAAAGTATTAAAAAATTGCTCAGTCTTTATAAGATTAAATTAATCGCTAATGCACGGAAGATTTAAATTACACCCTGTTTGTTGGAAGACAAAAATTTATTCATTTTTTTAAAAATAATTTTTAATTTTCTGTAAACTTGTTAAGTAAAATAAGATTTCGAAAACATTGCAATATAATTAGCTTCCAAACTTGAAATCCTCCCATATCGTTTATTAAAAAAAAAAAAAAAGAACGCTGAATAACATATAAAGTTTAGAGATTACATACGTTTTTCTGTAAGCAACTATGGTCTGAGGTCAATTATGGTCTCAGGTATTACTTCTCAGGCCGCTTGTTAAACAAAGATTTCATGAAAATTTTAATCCTAGTTTGGTTTGATTTGTCGCTCTACGGCTACTTTTTGCACACTTTAGGTTAATTAGACCGGGTCATATAGCCTAATGTGTAATTTTAACCCATCAGAAGCATAAATGCCATCGCCAGGATTCGAACCTGTAGCCTGTGGTAATAATAACCACAGCGCTAGCCAATTGGTCACAGTTTTGTTCCTGAGAGAATCTCAATCGAGGTAAGTATTGAAATTGGATAAAACCGAAATAAAAAATAAACAACAGAATGAACGACAAACTCATTATGTTCGTAAAAAGCAATAAAAAAAAAAAAAGAAAGAAAGTGAAAAAATTATTACTTGAATAGTTTTATCGTTGCTCAAAAGGAGAACAGACATTAACCAGCCAAGATCAAACGTATCCACATTATCCCAAAATAAAATAAAAAAGGAACCGCAATAAATGTGAAGGGCACGATTCAAACCGGGGAAGGACAGTTGGAGCTTTTTTGAAACCCAAACTTTCTCCTTATTACCTTTTATTTCTTTTCGTTTCCTTCCAACTGGGCAAGTTGCAAGAATGCTCTGATTTAATATTTGATGAGTTCCCGTCTCTCAAAATTGCAGCTATTCGCCCCAGTCACATTCACGCTAATTCGCACACAAACTATTGATTCACTTTTGGCCTCTACGCGGGACGAAGAAGAGTTACATGTTTGGTACAAAGTTTTTCCCACGAGCGCCATAAAAATTTTGGGGAGGGGGGTTGGAAAGGATGAAGGGTGATGTTGCTACCTTTTCGGGATCAAAGTCCCCCCCCCCCCCCGAGGAAAGTGGTGGGATGTGAATTGAATTCCATTTCCGGTAAATGGAACCTTTCCTTCCTTTTCCATAAAGACAATGAGGAGATAATTCAGTTCTCTGAGATTCCTGGAGTGCCTTTAAGAAAGGGCGCTTCGTACGAATGTTGCCGGGGGCCTTTGTTTTTGTTGTGCGCCTGCAAAGAATGATGACTCGGCATACAGCTTTTATGTCTTGAAGTATTTATGGCAATCAGACGTTAAAAGGGCCAGCCCTTAATAATAAAGGATGGATACGGTATTTTTAACTATTAATTAATTCCATGAAAAGCATCTGAAGTCAGAAGTTTTCTATAAAACAGTGACTTATTACTTCTCTTTTTTTCTAAAATATGCTTTATAGATATTAATTTTTAATTTTCTGTACTTTAAAAGCACTTATAGGATAACAATAATAGATTTCTCTAACAGTAATTAAAGACTGGGTACTTGATATGCTTTGAAATGTGAACTATTTGAATGTCTTTTGCAATTGTTATGGCTTTGAAGACATCAAGAGATGTTCGGATGAAATTAGTTTCCTGTAAAATATTCAAAAAAATTGCTCAGTCTTTTTAAGATTAAATTAATTATTACCGAACGAAAGATTTAAATTAAGTCTTGTTTGTTAGAAGTCAAAATTTTTAATTTTTAAAAAAATCATTTTTAATCGTGGGTAAACGTGGTAAATAAAATAAGATTTTGAAAACATTGGAAAATATTAAACATCTAAACTTGAAATCCTGCCGTATCGTTTATTAAAGAAAAATAGTTAATTACATATAAAGTTTTGAGATTATGTGAGGTCATCATATGACCTAAAAAATTTTTCTCCGGTCGCATGTTAAACATGATTTTAAAAAAGTTTTGTTCCTGGGAAAATCGCAATCGTTAGCTAAGTATTGAAATTGGATTGAAACAAAATAAATAATAACGAAATAAATAAACTCATTACGGCCAGAGTACGTCAAACATAAAAAAATACATTTCAAAAAGAAAAAAAAATCGTACTTGAGTAGTTTTATAGTTGTTGAAAAGGAGAACAGACATTAACCAGATAAGATCAAACTTATCCACATTACCCCAAAATAATAAAAAAGGAAACAGCCATAAATTTGAGGGCACGATTCAAACTGGGGAAGGACATTTGGAGCTTTTTGAAGCTCACCCTTTCTCCTTACTACCTTTTTATTTCTTTTTGTTTCCTTCCAACTGAGCAAGTTGCACGAGAATGCTTTGATTTAATATTTGATGAGTTCCGTCTCTCCAAAATCGCAGCTATTCGCCCCCAGTCACATTCACGCTAATTCGCACACAAACCATTGATTCACTTTTGGCCTCTACGCGGGACGAAGAAAAGTTACATTTTGGGTACAAAGTTTTCCCACGAGCGGCGTAAAATTTTTACAGAGGGGTGGGAAAGATAGGGATGGGGGAGGGGTTGCCACCTTTTCAGGATCAAAGTCTTTCGACCCCCCTCCCCGAGGAAAGTGGGATACGGGTGAATTCCATTTCCGGTAAATGGAACCTTTCCTTCCTTTTTTCCATAAAGACAATGAGGAGATAATTCAGTTCTCTGAGATTCCTGAAGTGCCTTTAAGAAAGGGCGTTTCGTAGAAATGTTTGCCTGGGGGCCTTTTTTTTTTGTTGTGTACCTGCAAAGAATGATGACTCGGCATATAACTTTTGATGTCTTCAAGCATTTATGGCATTCAGACGTAAAAAGGGATACGTTAATAATAAAGGATGGATCCGGTATTTTTGACAATTCATTATTTCCATGAAAAGCATCTGAAGTCAGAAGTATCCTATAAGACAGTGACTTATTTCTTTTTTTTTTTAATATAAAATATGCTTTATAGATTTAATTTTCTGTACTTAAAAAGAGCTTAGTTGGTCCCAATCGCAGATTTGCCCGACAGCCATTAAAGAGTGGGCACTTGTAATGATTTAAAAATGAGAAATATTTGATTGTGTTTTACAATTGTTGTGGCTTTGAAGACATCAAAAGATGTTCGGATAAAATTAGTTTCGTGTAAAGTATTCAAAAAAATTGCTGACTCTTTTTAAGACTAAATTAGTCATAAACGAACGAAAGATTTAAAATTTCTTCAGTTGTCAAAAATTTATTCTTTTTTATAATACTTTCAAATTTTGTATACACTTGTTTTACTTTTCTTTTAGAGGTTAAACATACAATAATGTATAACACGAAATTCTGTACAATAATTTTATTTAAATAAAGAGAAGTAAGTTTATGTTATCAGTGTTATCACATAGACAATAGTTTTATTGATCACATAGTTTTATTATTTTATTTCTGAGAAAATCACATCGATGTAAGTATTGAAATTGGATTAAACCGAAATAATAAAATAAATAATAACGGAATAAATAACAAGCTCATTATGGCCAGAACACGTCAAACATAAAAAAAAAAAATAAAAAAATATTAGAGTAGTTTTATAGTTGTTGCAAAGGAGAACAGACATTAACTAGACACGATCAAACGTATCCACATTAAACTAAAATAAAAAATAAATAAATAAATAAAAAGAAGAGCAATAAATTGGAGGGGCATGATTCAAACTGCGGAAGGACAGTTGGAGCTTTTTGTACAGCACCCTCTCTCCTTACTGCCTTTTATTTCTTCTCGTTTTCTCCGGCAAGTTGCGTGAATGCTTTGATTTAATATTTGATGAGTTCCCGTCTCTCAAGATCGCAGCTATTCGCTCCCAGTCACACTCACACTAATTCGCCCATACAAACTATTGATTCGCTTTTGGCCTCTCCGCGGGATGAAGAACAGTTACAATTTTGGGTACAAAGTTTTCCCAAGAGCCGCGTAAGATTTTTACGGTGGGGAGTGAAGGATGGAGGGGGACACCTTTTCAGGATCAAAGTCCTTCGCCCCCTAGGAAAGTGGATACGAAACCTTTCCTTCCTTTTTCAATAAAGACAATGAGGAGATAATCTGTTTCTGAGATTCTAGGAGTACCTTCAAGAAACGGCGTTTCGTAGGAATGTGTGCCGCGGGCCTTTGTTTCTGTTGTGTGCCTGCAAAGAATGACGACTAGGCACAATAGCTTGTGATATCTTGAAACATTTTATAATATTCAGACGTTAAATGGGCCGGCCGTCATAATAAAGAATGGATGCGGTATTTTTAACGATTCATTAATTCCATGAAAGCGCCTGAGGGCAGAAGTATTCTATAAAACATTGAATTACTTCTTTTTTTTTATTAAATATGCTTTAAGAATTTTAATTTTTAATTTTTTTATACTTTAAAAGTACTTATAGGATTACAATAGTAGATTTGTCCAACAGTAATTAAAAGAGTGGGTACTTGATTTCCTTTAAAATGAAATTTATTTGATTGCGCTTTACAGTTGTTATGTCTTTGAAGACATCAAAAGATATTCTGATAAAATTAGTCTCGTGTAAAAAGTATTCAAAAAAATTGATCATTCTTAAGATTAAATTAATCATTACCGTACGAAAGATTTAATTTATCTTCTCTTTGTTAGAAGTAAAAATATTATTATTTTTTTAAATAATTTTTAACTGTCTGTAAACTTGTTAATAAGATTTCGATAACATTGTAATATATTAAGCTTCCAAATATGAAATACTCCAGTATCGTTTATTAAAAAAAACGGGTTCAGTTCCAAGAATCTCAGAAAGTTTTGGGATTACATACGTTTTTCTCTAAGCAATTATGGTCTCAAGTATTAATTTCATGTCGCTTGTTAAACATGATTTCATGAAATTTTTTTCCATGTTTTGTTTGGTTTGTCGCTCTACGACTATTTTGTGCAAACTTTAGGCTAATTAGACAGGGACTTATAGTTTAATGTGGATTCCGAACAACTCACAAGCATCCATGCCATCGCCAGGATTCGAACCTGAAGCTTGTGATATCAATGGCCACAGCTCTAGCCAATTGGTCATTAGGTCGCAGTTTTATCCCAGAGAGAATCGTAATCGAGGTAAGTATTGAAATTGTATTAAACCAAAATACAAAATAACTAATAACGGAATAAACGATAAACTCATTATAGTTGTAAAAAGTAATAAAAAAAGAAATAAATAAAAAAGTAAAAACTAAAATTACTTCAGTAATTTTATAGTTGTTGAAAAAGAGAACAGACAAGATCAAACGTATCCATATTACCCCAAAAAATAATAAAAAAAGGAAACAGCCATAAATTTGAGGGAGCACGATTCAAACCGGGGAAGGACAGTTGGAACTTTCTGAAGCCCGCCATTTCGCCTTACTACTTTTAAATTTCTTTTCGTTTTCTTCCAACTGGGCAAGTTGCACGATGCTTTGATTTAATATTTGATGAGTTCCCGTCTCACAAAATCGCAGCTATTCGCCCCCAGTTGCACTCACGCTAATTCGCACACAAACTATTGATTCGCTTTTGGCCTCTACGCCGGACGAAGAAGAGTTACATGTTTGGTACAAAGTTTTTCCCACGAGCGTCATAAAATTTTTTATGGTGGTGTGTTGGATGGAAGATGGGGGGTTGCACCTTTTCAGGATCAAAGTCCTTCCCCCCCGATGAAGAGTGGATATGAATTGAATTCCATTTGCGGTAAATGGAAACTTTCCTTCCTTTTCCATAAAGACAATGAGGAGATAATTCAGTTCTCTGAGATTCCTGAAGTGCCTTTAAGAAACGGCGTTTCGTAGAAATGTTTGCCTGGGGGCCTTTGTTTTTGTTGTGTGCCTGGAAAGAATGATGACTCGGCATACAGCTTTTGATGTCTTGAAGCATTTATGGCAATCAGACGTTAAAAGGGCCAGTCGTCATAATAAAGGATGGATTCGGTAGTTTTAACGATTCATTAATTCCATGAAAAGCGTCTGAAAGCAGAAATATCCTATAAGACACTATATAAGAGAATTAGTTCTTTGTTTAATATAAAATATGCTTTATGGATTTAATTTTTAATTTCTACACTTTAAAAGCACTAAATATAGATTTGTCTAACAGTAATTAAAAAAACAGGGTACTTGCTATGATTTAAAATGATAACTATTTGATTGTGTTTTACAATTTTTGTGGCTTTGAAGACATCAAAAGATGTTCGGATAAAATTAGTTTCCTGTAAAATATTCCAAAAAAATTGCTCAGTCTTTTTTTAAGATTAAATTAATTATTTCCGAACGAAAGATTTAAATTAAGTCTTGTTTGTTAGAAGTAAAAAAATTTTTTTTAATTTGTTAAAAAAATAATAATTTTTAATCGTGGGTAAACGTGGTAAATAAAATAAGATTTTGAAAACATTGAAAAATATTAAACATCTAAACTTGAAATCCTGCCGTATCGTTTATTAAAAAAAATAGTTACTTACATATAAAGTTTTGAGATTATATGAGGTCATCATATGACCTAACAAATTTTTTCTCCGGTCGCATGTTAAACATGATTTTAAAAAAAAAGTTTTGTTCCTGGGAAAATCGCAATCGTTAAGTAAGTATTGAAATTGGATTGAAACAGTTTTATCCCAGAGAAATAGTAAAAATAAATAATAACGAAATAAATAAACTCATTACAGCCAGAGTACGTCAAACATATAAAAAAATACATTTCAAAAGAAAAAAAAAAAAATTGTACTTGAGTAGTTTTATAGTTGTTGAAAAGGAGAAGAGACATTAACCAGACAAGATCAAACTTATCCACATTACCCCAAAATAATAAAAAAAAAGGAAACAGCCATAAATTTGAGGGGCACGATTCAAACTGGGGAAGGACAGTTGGAACTTTTTGAAGCCCATCCTTTCTCCTGACTTTCTTTTATTTATTTTCCTTTTCTTCCAACTCGGCAAGTTGCACGATGCTTTGATTTAATATTTGATGAGATCCGTCTCCAAAAATCGCTGCTATTCGCCCCAGTCACACTCACGTTAATTCGCCCATACAAACTATTGATTCGCTTTTGGCTCTACGCCGGGACAAAGAAGTTACATGTTTGGGTACAAAGTTTTTCCCACAAGCGGCGTAAAATTTTTATGGAGAGGTGGGGAAAGATAGGGAGGGGGATGGGGGTTGCCACCTTTCAGGATCAAAGTCCTTCGACCCTTCTCCCCCCGAGGAAAGTGGGATATGAATTGAATTCCATTTGCGGTAAATGGAACCTTTCCTTCCTTTTTCAATAAAGACAATGAGGAGATAATTCAGTTCTCTGAGATTCCTGGAGTGCCTTCAAGAAAGGGCGTTTCGTCGAATGTTTGCCGGGGGCCTTTGTTTTTGTTGTGTGCCAGTAAAAGAATGATGACTCGGCATACAGCTTTTGATGTCTTGAAGAATTTATGGCATTCAGACGTTAAATTGGCCAGCCGTCATAATAAAGGATGGATTCGGTATTTTTAACGATTCATTAATTCCATGAAAAGCGTCTGAAGTCAGAAAGTATCCTATAAGATAGTGACTTAGTTCTTTTTTTAATATAAAATATGCTTTATGGATTTAATTTTTAATTTTTTATGTACTTTAAAAGCAGTTATAGGATCACAATTAGATTTACCCAGTAGTATTAAAGAGTGGGTACTTGATATGATTTAAAATGGTTAACTATTTGATTGTGTTTTACAATTTTTGTGGCTTTGAAGACATCAAAAGATGTTCGGATAAAATTAGTTTCGTGTAAAATATTCAAAAAATTGCTGACTCTTTTAAGATTAAATTAATCATTTAAACGAACGAAAGATTTAAAATTAAGTCTTGTTTGTTAGAAGTCAAAATTTTTTAATTTGTTAAAAAATAATTTTTAATTTTGTATACGTGGTAAATTTTAAGATTTTGAAAACATTGAAAAATACAAACATGTATAACACGATATTCTGCCAATATCGTTTATTTAAAAAAAGAGAAGTAAGTTTATGAGATTATATCAGGTGTTATCATATGAGAAAATAGTTTTTATTTCTCCGGTCGCATGTTAAACATGATTTTAAAATTTTGTTCCTGGGAAAATCGCAATCGATGTAAGTATTGAAATTGGATTAAAACGAAATAATAAAATAAATAATAACGAATAAATAACAACTCATTACAGCCAGAGTACGTCAAACATAAAAAAATACATTTCAAAAAGTAAAAAAAAAAATTGTACTTGAGTAGTTTTATAGTTGTTGAAAAGGAGAAGAGACATTAACCAGACAAAATCAAACTTATCCACATTACGTATCCAAAATAATAAAAAAAAAGGAAACAGCCATAAATTTGAGGGCACGATTCAAACGGGGAAGGACAGTTGGAGCTTTTGAAGCCCATCCTTTCTCCCTGACTTCCCTTTTTATTTATTTTTCTTTTCTTCCAACTCGGCAAGTTGCACGATGCTTTGATTTAATATTTGATGAGATCCGTCTCACAAAATCTCTGCTATTCGCCCCCAGTCACACTCACGTTAATTCGCCCATACAAACTATTTGATTCACTTTTGGCCTCTACGCAGGACAAAGAAGTTACATTTTGGGTACAAAGTTTTTCCCACAAGCGGCGTAAAATTTTTACGGAGAGGTGGGGAAAAAGATAGGATGGGAGTGGGGGTTGCCACCTTTTCAGGATCAAAGTCCTTCGACCCTTCTCCCCCCGAGGAAAGTGGGATACGAATTGAAATCCATTTCCGGTAAATGGAACATTTCCTTCCTTTTTTTCAATAAAACAATGAGGAGATAATTCAGTTCTCTGAGATTCCTGGAGTGCCATTTCAAGAAATGGCGTTTGGTACGAATGTTTGCCGGGGCCTTTGTTTTTGTTGTGTGCCAGTCCAAAAATGATGACTCGGCACAAAGCTTGTGATGTCTTGAAGAATTTATGACATTCAGACGTTAAATTGGCCAGCCGTCATAATAAAGGATGGATTCGGTATTTTTAACGATTCATTAATTCCATGAAAAGCGCCTGAGGGCAGACGTATCTTCTATAAGATAGTGACTTACTTCACTTTGCATTTTTTTTTTTTTCTAAAAATATGCTTTATGGATTTAATTTTTAATTTTTATGCTTTAAAAGCAGTTATAGGATCACAATCATAGATTTACCCAATAGTATCTAAAGAGTGGGTACTTGATATGCTTTTAAAATGGTTAACTATTTGATTGTGCTTTGCAATTGTAATGGCTTTGAAAACATCAAAAGATATTCGGATAAAATTTGTTCCGTGTAAAAGTATTACAAAAATTGCTCAGTCTTTTAAGACTTAATTATTATTGAAAGATCATTAGATTTTAAATTTTATCCTGTTTGTTAGAAGTAAAAATGTATTCTTTTTTTAAAGATAATTTTTAAATTTTCTGTAAACGTGTTAAGTAAAATACGATTTTGAAAACATTGGAATATGTTAAACATCAAAACTTGAAATCCTGTATTAAACAAGCAATATAAAAACAAATTTTTTAAAGTCAATTCCTTCTTTTCTTTCACTATATTACAGAAAGTTCTTTATGAATAATTTTCATTCATTTTTTTCAAGTTTATCTGACGCCATCTATTGGTAGATATAGGTAATTTAAATCTAAAAAAAAATAAAATTAATGAATTAAATTTAATTACTGAATGAATATTTGAAAAAACTGTATTAACATCCAGTGTCATCCACTACAAGTTCAAGAAAATGTATTTGAACTTGAGTGGATGAATAAGAAGAATTTTATTAACGATTCAAAATTTGAACAAGATATATATAGGGAGAGTGGGAGCTAATAGAAGGAATTGAAAAAAAAAAAAAAAAGAACAGCAATCTCGAATTACATCAAAATAATAAAAGCAAAAATATTAGGCTATGTTTCAAATTTAATTAAAAACTTTTTGATCATTTAAAATTAAAAATATAGAATACATTAACAAGAATACTGAAACACGATCGTTTCAAATTTCAAACGTAAAAAATTAAGAATAATAATATCCAGAAAAATAAGCTAAATTAAAATCAGACGATTTTTATATTATTGCCAATTTGTAGTTGCATTATTTTAAAAATTTAACAATATATATTATAAATATTTGATAGTAAAATAAAAATAATTAATAATTAAATGAATAAAAATAATTAATAATTGAAAGAATAAAATAATTAATAATCATTAATTAATTAATAATTAGTTATGAGAAAAAAAGAGATTATTGACTAATTATTAATTAATTAATGATGAGCAAATGAGAAGAAAGAGCAGCCTGATATATAAATATTTCTGCCATATAAAACTAAAATTAATTAATTAAATTTATTGAATGAATTAATATTTGAAAAACTGTATTAATATCCAGTGTCATCCACTACAAGTTCAAAAAAATGTATTTGAACTTGAGTGGATGAATAAAATGTATTTTATTAAAGATTGAAAAATTGAACAAGATATATATATATAGGGAGAATGTGAGCTAATAGAAGGAATTAAAAAAAAAAAAAAAACAGTTAATAAAATTTTGAGATTATATAAATTTTTCTGTAAGCAATTACGGAATAATAAAGATGATAGGCTGAAAACAAAAAGTTTACATTGCCAGTGTATCTACAATAAAGTAGCACATTGCCATAAAATAAGGTCTTTGGTATTATAATAATATCTATTCTTGGACTATAAACTGGAAACAAGAAAGTTTAAATCATCAGCGTATCTACAATAAAGTGGTTCACATCATAAAATATTGTGTTTGATATTATAATATATATTATTTTATTATTGATGTCTTTTTATTTTAAAATCTGCATATAATAATAATAATGATAATTATTATTATTATTATATGCATTATTTATAAAAATATCTAATAATACCAATTTGTCTAATAATATCTATTATTATAACAAAGTCTAATATTATAATAATGGCTATATTAATAACAATCTTCTTATCATTGCTATATAATGCCTTTTGTCTACTATTCGTAATTTATCTCATGAAAAAAAAAATTCACATTTAAAATTATTCATTGGAAAACCAAAATTATTCACAGCAAATCAAATTTACTATACATACGTATAGTAATCTAACTTCAAACAAACCAAAACATACACTCATGTCCATAAATTAAGGATAATGAAGTTCAGGCAAAAAAAAGAGACAGAAGTAAAACAAATTTGACTTATTTGTAAAGTCTATTTATTAAACAAAAGGTAAAGAACAAAAAAGATGCTATATGTTTGACATAATTAATAAAAATTGCGATTTTTACTCCCTGGAGCAAATTTCAAAAAAGAACCTATTTACAAAAAACAGTATAACATGGTTAGTATGATGGTTAATATGGAGTATGTCTCCCGGACGATGCAATACAGGCCTTACAACGCCAAGGCATGATGAGTATCAAATTATCAATCTGATCTTGGGGAATATTACACCACTCATCAAGCAATGCCCTCCGAAGTTCCGGTTGACAGGTGGGAAAGGGGTTGACGGGTTGCAATTCGTCGGCCAAGCATATCCCACACATGCTCTATTGGATTCAAGTCCGGTGAGTATGCTGGCCAATCCATACGGGCGATATCCTCCAATTTAGGGCATTCGTCTACAATGTTTGAACGGTGAGGAAGGGCGTTGTCATCCATAAACAGAAATTCAGCACCCAGGGCGCCTCGAAACAAACGTACATGTTGTTCCAGAATGACATCCCGATAGATGTGGCCTGTCATCGTTACACTCTGAACATGCAGGTCAGTTCTGGAACCAAGAATAATTCCTCCCCAAACGAGCCATCCTGCACCACCGTAACGGTGTCGTTCAATGGTGTTCTCTTGGTGGTAACGGGTACCTGGCGCTCTCCATATGAAAGTCCGGCGAGAATAAGACTGCAAACTAAACCTGAACTCGTCGGAAAACATCACACAAGACCACTGTTGCGGTGTCCACAATGCATGCTCTCTACTCCAGGTTAATCGCAGGCGACAGTGAGTTGCGGTAAGTGGAACACATCTGACAGGCTTACGAGCATATAGACCAATGTGCCTTAAGCATCTGAACACGGTCTGCCTTGAAACTGTCGTACCGGTAGCTGAAGAGAGCTGACGAGACAGGTCTGATGCTGTGTTCCATCTATTTCGTTTGGCAGTAACTGCTAAATACCGGTCCTCATTCGGCGTTGTAACTCGGGGGCGAACTGTGCTGTAACATCTACTCACATTACCATCATCTTGGAATCGTTGCCAAAGCCTGGAGATGACACTCTGGGCGATTCCAAGTTCCTCGGATACTTCCAGCTGGATACGTCCACATTCCAGTCGTCCGATAATTCTACCACGTAAAAAAATACATCCAAATGCCTCCTTTGTGCCATAACTATCCGGTTATTGCACTGAAAGGCTTTTAAAGCGCTTGTGAACAATTTTACTTCTTTGCCACCATTCCTTATATACCCCTCTCTTACACTCTCGTCATTGTGACGTACTATCCGCGCCATCTGGTGGTTTCCTGTAATTTGCATATTCTTCTTCAAGATGTGTGTGATAATTCTACAGGTGAAATTTTTATTTTAGAGTTCAATTTCTGTGTGATTCTGAATTATCCTTAATTTATGGACATGAGTGTAATTCGGCCTAGATTACCCTTTTAAAATAATTTCTGAATCAGCTAAGATTTTTTTATTGTTTTAAGTGTTTAAAACAAGTTATGTAACCATTTGAAAAGAACAAAGATTAAAATATATTACAAAAATAATTTTACATAAAGTCAAGTTGTGCTTTATTTAACTATTTTAGTTAAACAATGATTAACTTAAATGATAGCATATTTTTTGAACAATTATAAAATTTTATTTAATTTTCAGGTATTTTAATGTTTTTTTCATTTTAAAAGTTCAATATATTACAATATATAAAATATAAAACTTTCCGGTATCGTTCATTCTAAAAAAATAACAGTTAATAACATATAAAGTTTTGAATAATTTTGTCGTTTTGTCTAAACAATTATGGAAAAATAAAAATGATAAGTTGGAGGCAAGAAAGTTTACGTTATCAGTGTAACTGCAATAAAGTGGCACATTGCCATAAAAAAATGTCTTTGATATTATAATGTCTATTCTTTTTTAATTAATGTATTTTTATTTTAAAATCTGCAAATTATTGTTATTATATATACATTATTTATAAAAATATCTATATGTATAATAATATCTATCACTATAACAAAGACTAATTAATATAGACATTATTTATATTAATCTTTTTATCATTGCTATATAATTAATAATGTCTTTTATTTATTATTCGTGATTTATCTCGTGAAAAAAATTCACATTTAAAATTACTCATAGTAAAATCGAAACATAACTCGGTTATATTACTCTTTTAAAAATATTATAAAATAATTTCTGAATGAGTTAAGGTTTTGTTTCTGTTTTAAAAGTTTAAGTTTTGTAATATTTAAGTTAAACATTAAAAAAAAAACAACTTAAGTTAATGTTTAAATGTTACTTTTTTAATGTTTAAGTGTTTTTTTTTTTTTTGTTTACAAAAGTTTGTGCAAGTTTTAGTTAAATTTTGTTTAAAATGTTTAAGTAAGTTTTTAAATGTTTAAGTATTTCATAAGTTTAAGTAAACAAAGCAAGTTATACTACCATCTGAAAAGAACGAAGATTAAAATATATCACAAAAATAATTTTATATTAAATTTAAAAGAGAAATGTAAGTCAAGATGTGCTTTATATAATTATTTTGTTAAAAAAAAAAACGATTAATTTAAATGAATAGCACATTTTTTCAAACAGATATAAAATTTAATTTTTTCACCTTAATCCTTGCTTTTCGTTTTAAAAGTTCACATTTCAAATACCATTAAGTATCAGAAATTATTTTTTCAACTGAAGTCAAACTTAAATAATGAAGAAAAACCAAAGCGTATTGATTTCTCTAAAATGTAGATTATTTTTTTAATCATAGAAGCTAATTATTATTTTGATAATATTTATTTTTAAGTGCACTTTAAATGTTTGATAATTGTCAATATGATACTCAAGATTTAATGTTTCAGTAAAAATAAAAGAAGGTTTCTCTTCAATTTGGGAGTTTTTAATTTTTAACAAAACTTTTTCATATCTTAAATTTACAGTCGATTTCTGTTTTTTTTATTTGAGAATTTTTGCTCTGATAAAAATGGTTCTAATAAATATTTCGTTTAATTTTTATAAAGTGCTATTTTTTTATTATGAAAGCATTCTCAATAACGATTGATTTGAATTCTACTAATAAACTACTGATTTGATTTGATTTGATTCTACTAATAAAATGTTTTTATAAAACCATTTTTATAATAAATTTTTTTAAATAACAATTAAACTTTTTAAAGGCAAAAGATCGTTTTTGAAGTTGAACAATAATGTAAAGCATTTATATTTTGTGAACATAAATGAAAAATACATGTTTTACAGAAATTATAAATCATTGTCTTGGATTCATTATGTCTTGTCATTGTCTCAAATAATTTATTTTTTTTTTAAATTTAAAACAAAATTTTTTATTGAAAACCTTTTAGGTTGTAGTTATAAATTTTAACTTTCTAAATAAATTGAATTTTAGATTTTAAATTTTTAAACTTTAAAATTAAATTCTGATATTTTATATAAATTTTTCAAAGTTTGTGTGGCTAAACCCGACCACAAATTATATCGAAATTAGTAAGGATGCTTTTAATACAAACCTAAAACCAATGAAAAGTATTTTTGAAATTGGATCGATATTCATGAAGAAATTACCCAATTACGGTTTACATCAATTTGGCCACTTTTTGTGGTTGGTGAATTTTTCATCGGCGACGCTATTTTTTTATCATGTTGTACTATTCATAGACAAGCTGATGCAATATAATAAATAAATAAATAGATATACTAACCGATCAATTGCAACCACATAAAATTTGGTTTAAAAAAAAAAAAAAGTGTGCTTACAGTTTACCAAAAAAAATGTCTCGGTTTAATCCTTGATTCCTGTACTTCAAAGAAATTCCCAATATTGTAATATAAAGTGCAGGAGGGTTATATTTAAAGTTCCACTTTAAAAATGCTGTAAAAAAAAGAACTGCTTGTTACGATGAGTTCACATTTAAACTGAAGATACTTGAAGAAGGGGGAAACGGTACGGCATCAGCAATAATTAACAGGCGGTTTAATTGTTGCTTTTTATGCAGTTTTTGGCCCA
This sequence comes from Caerostris extrusa, assembly GCA_021605095.1. Taxonomy (NCBI): domain Eukaryota; kingdom Metazoa; phylum Arthropoda; class Arachnida; order Araneae; family Araneidae; genus Caerostris; species Caerostris extrusa. The sequence continues at coordinate 94,679 of BPLR01017483.1, forward strand.
AGAACAATTAAAAACTGATTTTCCGTCTGATGTTGTGCGACCCTGCTGTGGTGGATGGGCTTTCCACTAACATTGCCACAAGAGTAAAATGACTTGGAAGTCGTTTTTTTTTCCGTCAAAACCGAAACAATCGACAGTTGGTTTAATGTGCAATTCATGCCGAATACGTTGTCATTTCCATTCAAAATATCACTGGCAGTCGAATTACCTTTCTTTATGCCCCTTACAGTGCCATCTATTAATACACTTTGAAACTTTTTCTGGTGCCGTACAGTTTCACCCCTTCTTCAAGTATCTTCAGTTCAAATTTTATCTAATTCTGACGAGTTGTTCTTTTTACAGCATTTTAAAAGTGGGACTTTAATTATAATCATCCTGTAGATTAAAATGTCGAAGAAAGATTGTCTATTGTTAATGATTCACTCATAAAAACCTAGATTTGTCAAAATTTTTTTAATTTAAAAAAAAGTGAAAAAAAAACATTTAAATTATTAATGATTGTAGCGTTTTACAAAATTTGAAAATTATTATATCACATTTTTAAGTAACCTTTTCTAGAAATAATACAGCAAAAGAGTGATAAAATACTTAGTTTGCTTTCAAGATGAAAAAAAACTTTTTCTAAACAAAGGTCATTTCGTAGGAACTGATTGTTAAAAAAAAACGACAGCTAAATGACTGCAACATAATAAATGACTGATGACGCATGGACCGCTATAATTAGCGGATCATTATGAATTTGTCAGCGGTATCGTTAGCAGACTAACTGTTTCCTTTATGCGACAGAGATTTATTAAAACTACTCACCCAATGCCAAGTTTTGTCATTGAAGTACGTCAACTTTGATGTAGCGTTGTTATTAATTTCTACGTATTCCTTTGTCATCGATCTTTATAAATAATAAATCGCTATCGTATAATATGATGCATAAAATAAGCTCATAATGTGTTTTGTACTTTTTAAAAGTAAACTTTTAAATAAAAATTATCTAAGGATAATATCGAATATATTTTGCACATAATTTAATAGACATCGACAAGTCGGGTTTCATTATTTTTATCGGTTTGTTATGATAGTTATATAAATGTTTAACTTTGAAGAATATGTATGGATGGATATCACACATGGCTAACATTAAAAGCTTTTTTTATTGCAAAATTTATTAATGCTAGTTAAGAAATTGTTGTTATTCTAATGCAACTGGAAATACAGAGACAGTTAATCTTTATGCCATAAGCAAAGGCTGCACCACTGTTACTCATTTAGCATTACTCAGGGGGGTACGTGTAGCTTAAAGATAGGCTGTAGACATGATTAACACTACCCTCACAACGCTTTACGATCCTATAGTACCGGGACCTACGGTTTAAAGTGGATTCCGAACCACTACAAACATCCATGGTACCGCTGGGACTCCAAACCTATGGTACGGTACCGAGGACCACTCAGGCCCCAGTTATGAAATTAATTATTGCAATATTAGTAAAAACAATTTTTCCAGAAAGGGTAAGCATTTGAATGGTATAACATTAAAAGAATCAAATGATTGAATCGTGGTTTAACTGGTTATGCTTCCGACGATACATGGCTCATTTATAAAAAAATATTTATTTTGTTTTAAAATGTAATGCTAAATTGCAAAGTATAGAAATAAGTATGTAGTGCTAAATTGCAAACTATAGAAATAAACATTAATGCTAAATTACAAAATATAGAAATAAGCATGTAATGCTAAATTGCGAAGTATAGAAATGGACATTAAAGAAGTAAATCACATTATCAATGATATAAAATCTATTTGTAAAATTTCATGAGATTTTTAAAGCACACAAGAAATTTTTATGCTGTTTACGATAAAAAATCATCAAAAAGCATGTTATGAATAAATGTTAAGTTTAAAAGATTACAATCAGCGTTAAATTTTGAAATTGTAATACTTCCTATGCTTGAATATCGATCTAGGATATTGGTAAAATAAAATTAATAATTCAAATGTTTTTCTTCACTAAATGTAATTTTTGTCGATATCCATGCAAGCATTTACCAAAATTAGAATAATTTAATTGCATGAACTACAAAATAAAATAGATATTTATGTGTTTATATTTCATATTTTTATTAATTTGTGCATTTTTTACAATAATTTGATTACAATCGATAACCCAATGCAATTTTGAATTACAACTAGTAAATTTATAATAAGGAAAAAATATCTTTATATTATTGTGTCGTCATGGTTACAGCCATTTTTACAGAATCCATACAAAATATCAATACTTTATAATTTTTTATTACTTTGAAAAAATTGTAATCTGAATGAAAAAATTCCCAAAAAATGTACACTTGCATGAATAGTTAAGCTAATATAGCATAACTAACCCCAATAACCAACCCATCGCTATCTTCATCAATGTTGCTAATTAGCTCTGTAAGCACAGATTCTGTTAAGTCGTTATTTATTTTCATCGACCCAATGAAAAAAAGTCATTTCTGGTCCAAATACTTGAAAAAGAATTTAATGGATCCTGACGAAAAAAAAAAATGCTTTTTGAGTCATATTCTCGTTTAAACTATAAGCAAATCATATGTTAATTTTCCATCTTGTCCTTATTCTTGGTCATGTAATTTACGGTAACAATAATAAAATTTTACAGCGTAGATAAAAAAAAAAACACTCAAAACGATTTACCCTTATTTTCAAAGTTTAAATCAATTCAGCTTCTTTATTTGATAATCGTACTGTCTAAAGCATCACGAAAAAATATATAGCTTAAAAAAACTTATTGTTAACAACAAGCTAAAAACAGGTTATTATTAAAAATTGGCCATTATTCTTTTGTCATCATTTTTGACAGTGGTTATGAAGGGGTATAGATTAAAAACAATTTTTACCCTAATCGTATTCTGGTTTAATCTTAATCTGAGAATTTTTAAATTCACCATATATAAGTTCATTGCCATATACATTATATCATATTCTAATACAATATCATACATCAATTCATTATCATACATTTACTTCATTATCGTGGGTTCTACATCATTATTATATATAACAAATAGTAGGATCAAACTTAGAAGTGGCAGTAGGATCAGACCTACTCATAAAAAAAGAAAACGAAACTATAATTTTTTTAAAACAGGGTAATATTTGTTTTATTTTAAGCCTTTGTAAACTTGCCTGCATACCAAAAGCCAAAATTAAAGGAAAGAATGTAGGTAAGATATCCTACAAAGCATTAAATTCTTTCATTATCATACATTCTACTTCATTATCATACATAATAAATAGTAGGATCAAACTTAGGAGCAGCAGTATGATCAGATCTACTCATAAAAAGAAAACAAACTATAAAACCTTAAAAAAAAGTGCAATGTTTGCTTATGCTTGAAATAATTTGCAAACTTGCCTGTATACCAAAATTCAATGTTAACAGAACGACTGTATTCAAGATATATTACATTAAAGATATATTACAGTAACCATGGTAACCTTTTCGCATTCCAATTCCACCCATTATTTTTATTAAACACAACGATGCAATTAAACAATTCAATATAATTTTATTATGCTTTTTGTCTATTATGATCATAAAATCTACATTTTTACTTCAAAATCAATTCATGGCCTTTTAATCATTCATACTCATACCAATATATAGGATAATAATATAATTATAATTGCAGACCTTATAATTTCAGACATTAAAAAATGAATTATTAATTATAATTTCAGACATTAAAAAGAGGAATTATTAATTATAATTTAAGACATTAAAAAAAGATGAATTATTTAATTATAATTTAAGATAATTAAAAGATGAATTATTAATTATAATTTCAGACATTAAAAAATGAATTATTAATTATAACTTCAGACATTAAAAGATTACTTTTGTTGAACGAATAAAAAATAATTGCAACCCACTTTGCAACCATTCGGAAGGAATGCTGTTTGTAAAAAGGATAAACAATGTTTTAATTATTTTATATCATTTAGTAGCAAATTCCAACACTAGTCAGCGAATTTATTTTTTGTCGTGATCACAAACTAGGTTTCATGTCTTCTTCTATGTACCCAAGTGTCAATTCTTTTCTCCAAGTGAGTTAAGCTGTCGTCACAGAACATTTACGACAGAAATAGCATTAGCTTGGCTTCACCGTCGACGTATAATCCATCTCAGGAGGGACAAGAGAAGAGAAAAAAAGCAAAAAGAAGAATAATTTCATTTTCCGACCCTTCCAACAATAAGAAGCCATTCATCGTCTATTATGGTGGACATGCCTTTGATGCGTCTGAACATTTCCCTCGTTATGGAGAATGGCGGTTGTCATAAGCCTTTTCATTAGAGCGCTTCAGATTGAAGACTTCTTGTGGATTTACCCCTTATCTTCTATTTACTGAAAATTGTATTGACAAGGACCTTTTGGATTAAGGATTTCAGACATTCATGTTTTATGTATCACATGTATATATGCGTGCGTTTTCTTCTTATAACAAGTAATATAAAAAAAAAAAAAAATTTTTAAAGACAATTCCTTCTTTTTTTTTTTTTCACTCTATTGCAGAAAGTCCTTTATAAATAATTTTCATTCATTTTCTTAAGTTTATCTGGCGCCATCTATTGGTAGATACATTCAACTTAAATCTAAAAAAAAACAAAATAAAAATGAATGAATTAAATTTAATTACTGAATTAAAATTTGAAAAAACTGTATTAATATCACGTGTCATCCACTACAAGTTAAAAAAATGTATTTGAACTGGAGTGGATGAATAAAAAGTATTTTATGAAGGATTGAAAATTTGAACAAGATATATATAGGGAGAATGTGAGCTAATAGAAGGAATTGAAATTAAGATTGGTTTTAAATAGGAATAATAGATAAGATGGTTTATAAATAGGTTTTTAAATAGGAATGCATTTGCTATTTTTATGAGAATGATTCATTTTATGTTTGTGAAAGGGGTAAATAGGTAAATCATGATGGGTTCAAGTTATGCAACAATTATTTATTATAGTTTAGCATTTTCATTAGAACACTTCAGATTGAAGACTTCTTGTGGATTTACCCCTAGTCTCCCATTTACTGAAAATTGTATTGATAGGGCCTTTTGGATTAAAGATTCTCTATACATTCTCTTCATGTTTTATGCATCAAATGCATAGATGCGAGCGTTTTCTTCTTATAATTATTAAGATTGGTTTGTAAATAGGAATATAATTTCTACTTTTATGAGAACGATTCATTTTATGTTTGTGAAAGGGGTAAATAGGGTAAATAGGGTAAATCATGATGGGTTCAAGTTATGTAACAATTATTTATTGTATTTTAGCCTTTTTATTAGAGCGCTTCAGATTGAAGACTTCTTGTCTTCCCCCTTGGATTTACCATTGTCTTCTATTTACTGAAAATTGTATTGACAGGGCCTTTTGGATTAAGGATTTCGGACATTCTCTTCATGTTTTATGCATCAAATGCATATATGAGGGCACTTTTATTCTCATAATTGCTATTAAGATTGGTTTTTAAGTAGGAATATATTAGCAACTTTTATGAGAACGATTCATCTTATGTTTGTGAGAAGGGAAATAGGTAAATCATAGTGGGCCCAAGTTATGTAAGGATTATTTATTGTATTTTAAATTACATATGCAAAAAGCATCAAAAATGAATTGCAAAATGAAAAGGAAAAATGTAACATTCAATCATACAAGGAGAGTTCTTGGCCATTGTTGAGGAAGTTTAGTCAGTATATTAGAAAGAGCGCTGCTGATGCGCTGCAATAGGTGTTGCCAGATATACGAATAGGGGCGGTTGCATATTAATAATTTACCAAAGTGTTCACGTATATAACAAAGCTCAAAACAAGAAGTGTGTATCAGGGAAAGGACACTATCTATGTCATATGAACAACCTAAGATACTATAACAAAGACAGAAGGTTTGGAAAGATATTATAACACATTCTGTCTGTTTTAAAAAAGTATAAAAATCGGACTTTTGGAAAAGAATTAATGGGGTTTTGAAACATTCAGACGAATTTTGTATTCAGAAATATTTTTATGGAAGAAATATATAAAAATTTGATAAATTTTAATGTGGAAAAATACTTAATCAAATATAAGTCTTGAGAATCGTGAACATATTAAAAATTTTTTAAAAATAAGTGCAAAATGTTTTTTTTTATTAATATTTTCAATTAAAATATTCGAGTTTTATTATCAAAAAGAAAATTAATTTTTATTTCTTTTATTGTGATAAAATTGTCTTGGATATATTGTAAGTATATAGTTTTTAAAATCCTTACAAAATATACCAACATATTTTAGTTGTAATTAGATATTAAAAGTCTTACGAATATTATAAATAAATCCTACCAAGTATATTCTTTGTAGTATTGATTAAGAATTTGCATTATTCTATCGATTATAATAATTTAATATTATACTACTCAGACTGAAGAATTATGGATTACTTCTTTTATCGAATACCGCAGTGCTGTTTTTCGTAATCCTTATTTATGAACAGAAACAGAACATTTTCAATAAAGGACTTAATTGTAACAAAGTTAACGGAAAACGACCTTTATCAGGCTAGATATATGTAACTTGGATGTGGAAAGATGGCTGTTTTGTCTTTTTTTTAACTGAATATAAAATTAAAAATTATTTGTTTTAAAGTACAAAAAAAAAAAAAAAAAGACTTAAACAGACAGAAATAAAATTATGTTATTTTCTAATTATGCAACTTTATATAATCGTTTCATGGTTGAAATAAAATATTTTTTTGTACAGAATCAATATTTATAGAAAAAAATAATCACCACCACTATAAATTATGAACGTTAAGTTATGGAGTAAAAACAATATTTGTATAAATTACAATAAATTCGTAAAAATTTCTAATTACTGTAATATTACATTTTCTTCAAACATTTTATCATATTCTCGGCAGGTAAGAATTTCAAATTCTACAACTTATACTACAGAAGTTAATATAGTTTCAGAGGGTAATATACCGTGTAAAGAATCGCGTTTATAGAAATATTCGATTAAAATATTCACAATTACTATAAATTATGAACCTTAAATTAAAAATTGAGGGAAAACAATGTTTGTAGAAATTAGAATAAATTCTTAAAAAATTGGTAATTATACACTGCATTGTTACATTGTCTTTACTAATTTTACCAAATCGTTGGTAGGTAAGAATAGAGGGTAGTATATCGAGTAAATCATCGAGTTTATAGAAATAGACGATCAAAATAATCCAAATCACTATAAGTTATGAACATTGAGTTAAGAATGGAGTGAAACAATATTTGTAAAAATTAGAATAAATTCGTAAAAATTGATAATTATACACTGCAACATTACATTGTCTTTACTAATTTTACCATATTCTTGGTAGATAAAAATTTCTATATTTTATATTTTATACTACAAAAGTTAATATAATTTCAGAGGGTAATATACTGAGTAAAGAATCGCGTTTATAATATAGTCGATCAAAATAATCACAACCACAACAAGTTATGAATTTGAGTTAAAAATGGAGAAAAAAAAATGGAAAAATTACAATAAATTTGTAAAAATTGGTAATTATATATTGTAATATTAAATTTTCAAACATTTTACCAAATCCTTGGTTGGCATGAATTTAAAATCTACAACCTTTGCTACAGATGTTAATATAGTTTCAGAGGGTAATGTCCAAGTAAAAATCGCGTTTATAGAAATTGTCAATCAAAATAATCACAACCAAGTTACGAACATTGAGTTAAAAATAGAGTGAAACAATATTTGTAAAAATTACAATAAATTCGTAAAAAATTGGTACATAAATTAATATGGTTTCAGAGGGTAGTATACCGAGTAAAGTATAGTGGTTGTGATTATTTTAATAGTCAATTAAAATAATGAACATTAAATTAATTGAATAAGAATACAGTGAAAACAATATTTATAAAAATTACAATAAATTCGTAAAAAATGATAATTATATATTGTATATTACATTTTAATTAAAAAAACATTTTACCTTATTCTTGGAAGATAAAGATTTCAAATTCTATAACTTACACTACAGAAGTTAATATAGTTTCAGAGGGTAATATACCGAGTAAAGAATCGCGTTTATAGAAATAGTCGATCCATTTTCCATTTCCTGAGTATTGGAGGGCTATCCTTAATATCTGTCACAGGACATGGTTCGAATTTCAATATGAATTCCTCGCTCAGTGGATATCCCTCATTCGATTTTCCCCTCTCTATATCATCTTTTCCCTTTATTCCCTTTTCCTTGAGCGGCAAACGTTGGTAAGTGGTAAATGCTGTTTCAGAATTTCAAATCTGTAATTGCTTTTGGTTTTGGTTTTAAAGGCAACACATGAAAGATTACAGTCTTCAGAATGATTAATTATATTTAGCGAAATAAATGAATTTCGAGAAGTTTAAAATTTCTGTGAATATGAAATCGCCATGAGTATCTTTTAGATTTAGTAGTTTATCATATAACCTTATATAAATTTATAAAATTAATTATATTTAATCTAGTAAGAAACGAATAGAAAAGTCGTATTACTATTATATGATAACCCTGTAATTAATCTCGCCAGAAAAAGTTTCTAAATTTGTTTGAATTTTAATTTATGAATAATTGGCTTTAAATTATTATATCCCATTCAGAAAAATATTTCTAAAGCTCATCAAAAAGTATAATAGATAGTTTGTAAGTTTTTCCATTTCTTAAAATCTTTATATGTAAATTTCTTTTCCTCTTAAAATCGAAGGGTCTAAAATTTTAATGATTATTTTGATTGTAATTAAAATTTCTTCTAAGTGATCTTTTATCTCCTAGGACGCAGCTTTTTTTTTGAATATTAATTTATAATAACGAATCATAATAACTATAAATACTGAACATTAAATTAAAAATGTTAAGTGAAAAACAATGTTTGTATAAATTACAATAAATTCGTAAAAAATTGTAATTAATTATACATCGCAACAATACATTGTCTTCAATCATTTTATTAAATTCTTGGTAGGTAAAAATTTACAATTCTATAACCTTTACTACAGAAGTTAATATAGTTTCAGAGCGTAATATACCGAGTAAAGAATCATGTTTATAAAGAAATAGTCGATGAAAATAATCACAACGACTATAAATTATAAACATTAAATTAAAAATGGAGTGAAAACAATATTTTAAAAAATTACAATAAATTCGTAATTATACATTGCAACGTTACATTGTTTTCAACAATTTTACTAAATTAGTGGCAGGTAAAAAATACAGAAGTTATACATACTTTAGTAAATTCGATATTTTAGTTTAGACTCGACATTTAAAGAGATGCGCAGTTGCTTAAACTTCCAATTGGATTAAATTTTTCAGTTACAAACATAGCAAACTAAGGTAATGAAATAAGAATTTATCAACTTCTTGGTTTATGAAAGCATCATATTCATTTTAGATGATCCGTTAATCCTTATCACAACACAATGCGTGTAGTCAAAGCTTCCAGTTTTAAAATTACCAAAAATTCTTAAAACTATTATGTTGGTTGGCATAAAGTATAAATTAAAGGGCATAGTTGTATGTTACGTAGGGAAATTCAGTCGTGAAAATAGACTTTTGATCGATTGGACGTCATATCCTTAAGTATTTAATCCAGTACAGGGCATCCACCTTTATCATAAGCAGCATGACATCACATAGATCATAAATGATATAGCACGTGTTTATTCAGATTCCCTAAGATAGCCAAACACGATTCGTAAACTTTTTTGGTTCACTATGAATTAAAATTTCCAACCACACCCAGCATAAGAAAAAATAAACATTTGGATTTTATGGGTTATTAAATTATTTTATAAATGTAATAAACTATCTTTGAAAAAAAGTGTAATTAATTATAAGAATTTAAAATTAAAGAAAAGCGACTGCAATGTTCCAACATTTCAAAAAATTGTAAAGGAAAATTAATAATGTTTATAACAAAAGTTTTAAATATTAATATGAAAATAAAAAGAAACAATTTTTGAAATCTCTTTTGCTACACTCAGGGCCGGATTTTCCTATAGGCTAACTAGGCTTCAGCTTAGGGCCTCAAGATCAAGAGGGGTCTACTTTCAAATTGTTACCAAAATTAGAATTACACTATTTTAAAAACAGTATACACTGAATAAAAAATAAGGAGAAATTCTACACATATGAATAATAAACAAACATAATAAGTAATTTACAAACTTAAAAATTGGAGGTGAAAGGGCCTCAGAAGTGGAATAGCCTAGGGCCTCTTTTTCATCTAAATCCGGCCCTAGATACACCCTCCAAAAGTTTTCATGACCCCTTGGAGATCGAGATCCTGAACTTTAAAAACCCATTGATCTAGACTAGGGTCTCCAAACTTTCCAGCCTTAGGGCCATACTGTTTACTCCAGTAAGTACCAAGGGGCAAAACAGTTTTAATTTTTCTGCCATTATCTATAATTTCTAGACTAGTTAATTTAGCTTTTCCGTTCCTGAGGGATTTTCAAGATAAAAATCATATGTTTGATTCAGGATATATACATTCCAAACATCGATATGCATACATATGTGATACTTTTACCCCAACATCACTACCGAGGGTCACCGCAGGATGTTCACTAGTTTATGATGCTAGGGGGATTCATTTCAATTAATTGTTAGTTGTTATGCTTAAGTTAAATTTTCCGCGTATTACACTTGTCATTAAGCTTTACCTAGCAAGTCAATAAAACCGAGTTGTCATTCTGTGTTTTTTTATGCAACTTATTACAGCAACAATAAGCTATTCGCTGTCGCATTGTCGCTTTTGTTGATCTAGAACGATTGATTGAATGAACTGTTGATCTAGAACGATTGATTGAATGAACTGTTGATCTAGAATGAGTGATTGATTGAATGAACTGTTGATCTAGAATGATTGATTGATTGAATGAACTGTTGATCTAGAATGATTGATTGATTGAATGAACTGTTGATCTAGAATGATTGATTGATTGAATGAATGAACTGTTGATCTAGAACGATTGATTCATTGAATGAACTGTTGATCTAGAATGATTGATTAATTGAATGAACTGTTGATCTAGAATGATTGATTGATTTAATGAACTGTTGATCTAGAATGATTGATTGATTGAATGAAATCTGTTGATTGAGAATGAATTTGATCTAGAATGATTTTAAAACCATTGACCTAGAATTCTTTTGAAAACTATTGATCTAGAATTGATTGAATTGTTGGATGAACTGAACTGTTGATCTAGAATGAATTTATCTAGAATCTTTTTCATTAGAATCTTTTAAAACTAAAAATATTGATCTAGAATCTTTTAAAAACTATTGATCTAGAATCTTTTAAAACTAGTCATGCAAGAACGGCTTACCTAGATCGTCGATGGTCGGCGACAAGGTCAGGGAGACGGCGATGAGCACGACAGACATCACCAGGATGAAGATGGAGACAGATCCGATGATCATGATGATGATCCTTCGGTGCCTCGGCGGGATGCCGCCCATCTCCAGCTCCTCCTGCTCGTCGAGCTCCTCCTTCTGCTGCTGGGGGGCAGGTAGGAACCCCTGCGCCCCAGTTCGACGGAGGCAGTGGAGCCCCGGTGCAGGGGATCAGGCTGGACCTGGACCCCCGGTGGCAGTGGTGGTGGTGGTGGTGGTGCAGGTAGGACTCCTCATCCGAGTCGAAGTGCGAAGATCGGCGGCTGCAGTTGCTGGACCGGCGACTGCCGTGACTCGGGCTCGACCTGTGGCTCGCGGTGCTGGACCGCCTGCTGTGGCTGACGCTGCTGTTGCTGGAGCGGCGGCTGCAGGTGCTGGGCCGCCTCTTGTGGTGGTGGCCTCCCATGCTGCAGTTGGAGGACCTGCGAGACGAGGAATGACAGGCGCTGGCGTTGCTGGAACGCCTGCTGGAGAAAGAGGTCGGGGTGAGACGGTCCTTGCTGATGTCCATCTCCGACCTTCTGGTGCTGCAAGAGCTTCCCTCCTGTCCGCGCTCAGGCGGAGTTCGGTGTCCGGACAGGAAGCCTTCCTCTCCGGGTGGTGGTTCTTGCCGGACTTGTCCTGCAGGAGTACCGACGGTTGGCACTCAGCGCATCTGGGGGCAGTGGCAACAGGTAGTATTCCGAGAGTGGGTGCTGGCCGAGCGAGCCATTCGGAGACCGTTGGCTTTCGCTGTCGCTGGTGATCAGGAGAATGATTCCGTCGTGCAACTGCTGTTGTCCAGCGATGCTGGCTTTTCTGATTTCGACTACTGGAGGAGATTCGGGGCTGTCCACGTACGGTATAGATCCGCTGTCTTCTTCTGTGTCGTGTGTGATGGTCGGGATCTGGGCGTTACTCGGACCTGGTTGTGGATCATCCATGGCAGTAGATCTTCGCTTTACTTCCTTGCTGAAGATTTAAGCGTAGGTTTGTGTAAAGAAAGTTGTGTGAATCACTAGGAATACTTGACTTTTTTTAGACAGGTATGTCAAATTCGGTTTCCTCAAGTAAAGGTATTTGGTATAAATCAAACAGCAACAAACTGGAGATTGCACCAACAGACTCGCCTAATAAAAATTTTCAGGTAGAATATTGTGTACTATAAACTTCGATATAATTGTTCACCAACATGCATTTTTTAAGAAACTGGTCCAAAATTTGTTTTCCTCAAATGTATGTGACTAGCATAAAGGAATGCCTATTAGTCCTATGTGAAAAACACACGAAAGATTTACCTAGAAAAAGTTTTCAGGTAGATTTTGTGCTTGATCAGAATTAGAAACCTTTGAAGCGTAAGTTAAACAGTAGGAAGTTTTATGAATTTAGCTCTAAACTTTGAGAATACAACTCAGTATAGTTGAATATTTCAAATGAAATGTTATTCTTCTCAATCAAATTGGTATATCTTAAAAGTAAGTGTATAGAACACTTGGATAAGGACAATATTCCACTGTATACTCGCAAATATATATAAATAGATATTACTTTGCTTTAGTACGATATTACTGTCACTGCGCCTAGTTACAGGATATCAAGCTAGGGCGGAAGAGCAAGTTAAGTCCTGATTAAAACGCTCGAAATACACATCAGTATTCCATAAGCTCATGAAAGTTCCTCTTAAAAACTTTCAAGTTATTCAAATCAGTGAAATGTGTATTTTAACCTCTTAAAAAGCTTAGATTCTGTAAACAGTTAATAGATTCTCTGCAACGATGTAGTTTTACTAGAACATTCTATTTATTTTTTTTTTTTTTTGATAAAGTAGCCAACAAGCTGTTCTTAAAAATATTCCTTTTATCTTGTTCCAAATTGCAAGATATGTATTTCAACTGGCATTTATAAATATTTGATATTGATAATAAATATTCTTCCAACGACTTCAGAATAGATATTCATATGGAAATTTGTTTATCAGATGGTCAATTATGCTGACTCAGACTTGTCTGATCTCATTATTGCTATTATATTCAATAGATAAATAAATCTATTTCACTTATTTCTAATACTCTCTAAGCTTCAATAAATACGAATTCTGGAAATTCATAAAACATATAAACTACGGAATAAAAATCTAGATGAAAGACATTTACTAAAGGTCCAATATCCTAATTAGTCCACATTAACTATGATTAACGAAATGGCTATCTAGGATAGAACACTAGATTAATAAAAGAAGTTAACTTTACAACAAGTGCCTTTAAATATTATTGATAAATGTAGATTGATGGCTTAAACCATTCATTTACCAACCAATCAAACTTGAAGGTAAAATGTTGCATTGAATATTCCAAATCGAACACGTTCTGTATAGTTTTCTTTTATTATTTTAACTTAATGGCAAATTTCTCTTCAAATCAATATAGTACAATTGTACTAAAGTAAACAGACTGCACTAAATTCTAATTCAAAATAATTAGAAATCAAAATTTAGAATTTATTATCAACTCATTTAAAATTCTAAGAACCAAAGCAGACTTCTATAATAGCATCAATACAAATATTTCTTTTTTGTAATAATCGTTATACTTCAATACAACGTGGGTAAATCTTCATTGGTGTTATAAATATTTACATTCATTGCATTGCTTCGCCAAATAACTCAAATATATTCTGAATTCTTAAAATATTTACCACTTTTAATAAATAATTATCAGTTACAAAGAAATTCCAGCACAAAGTTAGGATTTCAATCAATTCGGTTCACAAACATCTATGAATTTGTTCACAAACATCTATGAAAATATCCACTGTAAAAACTATTATTAAATTTAGCAGATTAGAAAAGTAAATAATATTAATTGCCACAAATTTCAAAAAGCAGATTTAGTCATTTGCTAGAATCCTTTCAAAAAAGGCCTTCTATGATTCTCATCAAAGAATACATATATGATGATCGTATTCAGATATCACCACACTATTGTTCTAAAACAGAAAATTCTAAAATTTTATAACGTAAACACTCTTACCTCAGTAACGAATTTATTTTCAGAACTAGATTGATCCGAAACTTGATTGGAGAACTCTTTCTTGTGTCACTTGTAATAGAATTTGTTTTAGAACAAAAATCTTTTTTGTCCAGAAGATGTCACTATATACATTCGTGGAGAAAAATGAAATTGCAATTTGGTGCTTTCAATCCAAATGATATTCATTCATCAAAATATATTCATTATATTATTAAAAAAGGAGGATTTGTGGTATTTTTATGGTCTGTTTTAATACTTATCTTGAGTAACACAGATGGTTTTTACATCTGTTGTAAAGTAATTAATAAACAACTTATTTTTGAAATGTTTCTAGGTGAAGGAACAAACACATATTGTGCATTCTCTTGTTCTTCCACGGAATCAAATAAACGTAAATACTAGTTGATACACCACGACAATTCTATTCAGTATAATATCGAAATAATATCTAAATATTGCCTACATTTAAGTGTTATAAAACACAAATTAGAATAGATATTTATGATGAGTATAGTTTATATTTTTCACAACAAGCAATATTGTTAGCAGTATTAAAACTACCAAACTTTAGTTTATTCTTTTTTATGGAATAACCACTTCAATCTTTTGCATAAATATTAGATTACTCTAGCAATATATTATTCTCCTACAATACATTTCCTACGTAAAGTACTTCAGGAAAAATAGCTGGTGATGTACATTTTACTAAAGCATTTTGCAACAGCAGAATCAATTGACATTTGTATTAAGTGTATTTAAAAGCGGTGTTTAAATGGACATTATACTCTAAACTACAGTAAGGAGTAAGCTCAGTGACTGATAATTATTAATAGGTTATTGCAATGCTAAATGTAAAATGAGTGTGATGCAACTAATAAAAGGACTAAAAAGCAACTTTTCTTACTTTTTTTTTTTGGCATAACACTTCTGAAGCTCGTGAACACTTAATGTGTTAACTGCCATTCACTTAATTGTGAATTATTAAATTTTTTTTATTAATTGACTCGAAAATTTAATATAGAAATTTCATATAAGTTGATATTAATATCATTTAGAAATAACAGTATAGAACAATAAAAAAATCTAGTTAATTAAAAAAAAAAAAAACAACGAAAATATTTGGTTTTTCCTCAATTGTATATTAACTTTATTTTTGTCAAACATATTTTTGAGATGTTGTATATCAACAAATTCTTCAAAAGAATTTAGTTTTTTATTAAATCGATTTTTTTCGAACACTTTACCGAATTATTTTGTTTACACTGTACCCATTACCATACATACTAATCAAAAGTTTATTAGTAACTCAATTAACTCAATCAATTAGTAACTCAAATTTGCCGATAAAGTATTAAACCATCGATGAATATGTATAGTTTGTGATTCGATATAATCAAAATTCGATATTCGATTTTGGTAGAAAGATGCGCACTTGTAGCTCCACTAACACCTCCGTGGTGTTGCGTAATTCATTCAAAGCAGTTAGGAGCACGTGCTATATAAAACACTCTCACCATCTGTTTATGAAAGAAATTATCGACCGTCAGCTTACGGTCGTTTGCACTTGTACTACAGTTTGCTACTCCACACACTTATTAGCTCACCAAAACTTTCCAGCTGCGTTTTATGATTCTTTTATTATTATTCACACTTAACCAAAAGAAAGACAGCTGTTTTCTTTTCGAACGGTCTTGGATATTTACTCACCAACGCGCACCATAAACAAAAGATTCATTCCATTTTCCGAACTGTAGATCTGTCGGCACATTTCGTCAGAAGTCTGTTTCACAAAAAAAATAAAAAAAAAAAATTAATTGAAGGTTCGATTTTTTTTAATGAAATTTGGTGAATTTTTTCTTGACCGCATGGTCTGACGGGTGGCAGCGATTCGTTCAAGTCTGACTCGCTTTTGGAGCTACTAACTGGCTTCTGACTGGACGAAGCGAATCGTCTGAGCCGGGTAGTCGAAAAAGCAAACTGCGCACGCGCACACTTACACTTGAGCGACGAATGAGATGCCGAGTTGAATTGTTTTTGTCCCTCATCTCTCTCGGTAATATTCTTTCAGGATGCTTTGGTTTTTAATGTGATGCCTGATTTGTATCTCGATAACAGTTTTTTGTGAGACTTCTTTAGGGTTTTCATTTTTTTTTTCAAAACTCATTGATATCAAATTTTGAATTTTTCAAAACTTTGGAAAAATCATTAACTTAAAACCTATTATATTTTTTTAATTTGTTATTCAAAAAACTTTTTAAAAATATGTGATTATCATATGGATTATCGATAATGGCATTGTTGTATTTAATCAATGGGGGGAAAATTATTTTTTTGTCTTTGATCAACTCCGTTTTATTATAAGATATCACAAAGAAATTAAAAGAAATTTATTTATACAAATTTTTATATATATTTATTATTTACTTATTGTACTTCCACTTTTTAATAAACGTTTTTATAACAAAATGATTTAACATATGTGAAACATTTATAATTTAAAAAAAATCTTAAATGCATAGGTTTTTTTTTTTTTTATTATGTGTATGTTATTATGTTAAATTAATTGATGAAAAAAAAATAAAATAAATAAATATTAAATATTCCTTCATGTGCCTTACATTCAAATAAAGCATACAATGACAAAGGGCTTTAATTACACATCATTCCCTGTCAAACTTTCTGTCGTAGCTTTTTAGACAAAAAAAAAAAAAAAAAAAATGGTATTTGATTTCTGCTTGTAAATTTTGAAGAATTAAGTGAGAAATTAGATTTAAAATTTTATGTAAAAAAATTTCTGTTATTCATCTATTTATGTTAATTATTTATGAGTTTAAAATTAAAACTTAGAAATATATATATATATCGTCAAATGGAATTACTTGTTTCGTTAAAATATTCAGAGCATTAGGCTTTTAGTTTAATTTATTAAAACTGTTCGTTTCTAAATAAAAGGATTTAATTGCGTATTATATATTTTTTTAATTCTTGGGATTAGAATTAAAACTTAAAAATATATGTATATAAATATGTATATATATTGTCACGAGAAATTACTTGTTTTGTTAAAATGTTCTGAGAATTAGGCGTTTAGTCAATTTAATAAACCTGTTTGCTTCTAAACAAAATTTTTAACTGCGTGTTATATATTTTTAAACTTGCAAAAATCATACAAATACATAAAAATTAAACTTTTAAAACACTATTTTTTTTTTTTTGTTTGTTTTAAGTAAATTCTGTATGTGTTATAAAAATGATTTTTATTTTTATACGTATGGAAAAATTAAATATTTTTCAGATTTGTAACCAACATGGAAGATTCATTTATTGGCTGACATTTATGCACAATGAAGTGATAAATATTTAGCATAAGCAGAAAATCTGACTACAATAAGGATTGTGAACTCTGATATATGTGCTTTACATAAGACAGAGAAAATGAATAAAGCCCATCTACTTGTTTGCTCAGGACTGGACTCTTAACTTACAACAGACGAGTGTTGTGTGTACCCTTTACTGGAGGGCCAGAGAAAACATGCCCTGATTCCATGTACTGTTATTGTGGTGCTTCTAGCTTTTTCCTTAGAACATTCAACTTGTTTTTAAAGCCTTTTGTCGTTTTTGTTAAGAATGCCTGGTATTCCCATTGTAATTTTGATTTGTTTACATGTCTTTTTTTACATTCTTTCTATTAGCTCACACTCACCCTATATTTATATCTTGTTCAAATTTTCAGTCGTTCATAAAGCACTTTTTTTGTTCATCCACTCAAGTTCAAATGTATTTTTTGTTGAACTTGTAGTGGATGACACTGAATGTTAACACAGTTTTTTCAAATGTTAATTCATTCATTAAATGTAATTCATTAATTTTAGTTTTTTTTTTTTAGATTTAAGTTGCATGTATCTACCAATAGATGGCGCCATATAAACTTAAAAAAAAAATGAATGAACATTATTTATAAAGGATTTTTTGCAATAAAAGTGAAAAAAAGAAGAAATTTACTTACATTTTTTTTTTTTTATATTACTTGTTTGTTTCTACGGTAAGTGTCCAACTCTGAATGGATTGTGTTCCAATAAAGTCATAGGTAAATAACAGCAACAATATTAAGCATAATGAATCAAAGGGCAATAAACGTAAATCTTCTATTTGGTATTTTTATTTGTTATTTTAGAATTAAATTCCGCGTTGAAAAATTATAACATTCAAGTTCAATTTATCTGTTGTTTCTAATTCAATCACTGTTTTCAGAAAAAAAAAGAGAATGCTCTGTGTTGATTGTGACACTGTGTCTAAAGCGCCAAAATGGTGAATGAGGGAGTCTTCCAAAAGTTTCTTTCACACATCAAGTAATTTAGAGTAATTACCCATAAAAATCCTTCCCATAAATAGAATTTCTTCATTTTTTATTGCTGCCTCACGACCCAACTGGCTAACGCTCTGCCCACTGGTACCACAGGCTTCAAGTTCTAATCTTGGGGGTGGAATGGATGTTTGTGAGTGATTCGGAATCCACATTAATCTGTAGGTCCCGATCTAATGAGCCTAAAGTGTGCACAAGATGACCGTAGAGCGACAAACCAAAACTCCATTTCATATTTACTTCACATAAATAAAACAGAACAACATTTTGCAATTGTTATTTTATCAATAGTACCTATGTAATTTGTTCATTAACAAGTAATATAAAAAATAAATTAAAGTCGATTCATTCTTTTTTTTTCTCACTATATTGCAGGAAGTCCTTTATAAATAATTTTCGTTCATTTTTTTAAGTTTATCTGGTGCCATCTATGGGTAGATACATGCAACTTAAATCTGAAAAAAAACTAAAACTAATGAATTAATATTTAAAAAAACTGTATTCACATCCAGTGTCATTCACTACAAGTTAAAAAAAATGTATTTGAACTAGAGTGGAGGAATAAAAAAGTATTTTATGAACGATTGAAAATTTGAACAAGATATATATAGGGAGAGTGTGAGCTGATAGAAGGAATTGAAAAATCGAAATAATTAAGGGAAACTAAAAAAATTCTGTAAAAAACATTTTATAAATGAAATTAATACCAATGATTTATTTAAGCGAATAAGTTTCATATAAAAAAAACATGATTTAATTTATATATAAAACTCCATTAAAATTAATTTTAAGTTCATTAAATCCATCTTTCCTTTCTATTTAATTGTCCAATTGCTGTTCAATACTTCAGATGTCACTGCAAGCAATTTGAGACTTGCATGGATAAAGTAGCAGTTTGAAAAAGAGCTTTTAGTGTCATCCGCATAGATGAAATGGAGAAAGCAGTTTTAAAGATTTTTTTCTATTAAATAACTTTTATATATAAACAAGTAATATAAAATTTTTTTTTAAAGTCAATTCTACTTTTTTTTTCACTCTATTGCAGAAAGTACTTTATAAAATAAAAAATCATTCGTTTTTTCAAGTTTATCTGGCGCCATCTATTGGTAGACACATGCAAATTAAATCTAAAAAAAAACTAAAATGAATTAATTAAATTTAATGAATGAATTAATAATTGAAAAACTGTATTATCATCAAGTGTTATCCACTACAAGTTCAAAAAAATGTATTTGAACTTGAGTGGACGGATAAAGAATATTTTATGAACGATTGAAAATTTGTTCAAGATATATATATACAGGAGAGTGTGAACCAATAGAAGGAATTGAAAAAAGGAATACGATCCACTACAAACATCCATGGCACCGCCGGGATTTAAACCTGAAACCTGTGGTACCGAGGGCCAGAGCGCTAGCCACTCAGCCATTCAGGCCTCGCAATGTAACAGTAAAAAAAAAAAAAGTTTAATATTTTTTTCTATTAAATAACTTTTGCATATAAAAAAATTTCAAACATAAAAAATAAATAAAAGAAATTATTTCACCATCGCATAGACTGTCTACTTAAATCTCACGTTATCGGTTGCAATCCGGATTATAGGTAAGTTTCTCCCCAAAATACTATAATCTCAATTCACAGATCACCAATCAATCGACCGCCTGTTCTTCTACCGCATCTTTTTCAACCCAAAGTATATCAATTTTCTTGACGTCCGGTTTTTGTAGAGCGCTGTAGAACGATTGCTCTTCAACCCTGGTGTCTCTTTAATCTTTTTGGTGTTTCTTTAACAAACTCTTGGATTTATAAGGCAGCTGTCTGGAAAACTAATCTTTGGTGTTAATGTTAACCACAATGGTGAAAAATAATAATAATAAAAACTTTTTTTCAATTCCTTCTATTACTTCACACTCTCCGTATATATATCTTGTTCAAATTTCCAATCGTTCATAAAATACTTTTTATCCATCCACTCCAGTTCAGAAACATTTTTTTATTAAAGTTGTAGTGGATGACACTGGATGTTGATACAGTTTTTCAAATATTCATTCATTCATTAAATTGAATTCATTAATTTTAGTTTTTTTTAGATTTAAGTTGCATGTATCTACCCATAGATGGCGCCAGATAAACTTAAAAAAAAAAATGAAGGAAAATTATTTATAAAGGACTTTCTGCAACAGAGTGAAAAAAAGTAGGAATTGACTTAATTTTTTTTTATATTACTTGTTTTTGTATTAAATAACAGTGATACAAATAATTTTAAATATAAAAAATATATAAAAAGAATATTGTTATGGCAGTTAGAATTCTAGAGGTGGCATGGATGTTTGTAGGTGGTGGAGAATCCCCTTTAAAATGTAGCTCCCGGTCTGTTTAACCCTCGTGCGCACAAGATGATCGTAGAGCGACAAACCAAACCAAATCTTTACAAAAACGGAAGCATAAAAATCTGATATTTATTTATCTATTTTATTCTTGTATCTTTGCTGTCTACGTGAGTTTTTAATTATCGATTGAAACCAATTTAAAAATGGGTTTCCGTCATTTACTAAAATCTCAAATGATAAAATACCAGCCAATCAGAATTATAATTGAGTAGGAAACCAGGTTTCTGATTGGCTAGCGTCCTAGAATGAGAAAGCTATCAGTGTTAGATGCGTAAATGTCCTTTCATTGAAAAAAAAAATTATCTTTAAAGTCTTTTAAAAATAACTACAATACTTAATGCATTTTAACATACTTTTATATATGTTGTTCTAATGCAACTGGCAATACAAAGACAGTTAATCTTTATGCCATAAGCCAAGGCTGCACCGCTCTTACTCATTTAGCACAACCCAAAGGGCACGTGTAGCTTGAAGATAGGCTACGGACTCGGACTAGGCATACTCTTGTTAAAACAATACATGGATTTAACTAATATAGTCCAAAAAAAATAATATATGGATTTAACTAATATACTCCAAAAACAATATATGGATTCAACTAATATATTCTTGTTAAAACAATATATGGATTTAACTAATATATTCTCACTAAAACAATATATAGATTTAACTAGTATATTTCTCTAAAACAATATATGGATTTAACTAATATACTCTTGTTAAAACAATATATGGATTTAGCTAACATACTCTTGTTAAAAACAATACATGGATTTAACTAATATAGTCCGAAAATAATATATGGATTTAACTAATATATTCTTGTTAAAACAATATATGGATTTAACTAGTATATTCTCTCTAAAACAATATATGTATTTAACTAGTATATTCTCTAAAACTAAACCAATATACTAGTATATTTCAAACCAATGTATGGATTTAGTAAATTCTCGCTGAAACAATATATGGATTTAACTAATATACTCTTGTTAAAACAATATATGGATTTAACTACTATACTCTTGTTAAAACAATATATGGAGTTAACTGATATACTCTTGTTAAAACTATATATGGAGCATCTCGGGTTTAACTATGGATAGAAAAAGAAATTCTTGTTAAAACAATACATGGATTTAACAAAAAAAAAACAAAAAACTCTTGTTAAAACAATATATGGATTTAACTAAAATACTCTTGCTGATAAAGTATGTTTGAATGTGTAAGAATGCATTCCATGAATAATACAATAGAACATCAGGCGAAATGTTTAGCACTAAATATGAATTGGTGAGTCAAGCCTCAGAGCTGGTGGTGCTAATTTTAAAGTTCATCTAATTACAAAGATTTAGAGTCATGCATCGCGTCGTGTCTAAGCACCTCTTTTAAGCACTTGGCATTTACGAGGAAAAGCAGCCACCACGCACCAGGGAGCGCGTTTTAAGTAATGCGGAATATTAATTATGCTGTTATTCTAACGAAGATGTCCTTACTGCTATTCCGAGAAGGAATAATGAAAAAAATTACATTTAATAGTTTTGTTTAACTAAAACAGGAGGATATAATAATAGGTTAGTTGTAAAGAAATGTATGGATTACATAAATCCTTAAAGTTTCACAGACGAAAAAAAAACTTTTTTGTTATTGTAATTGGAGCAATTAAGAACTAATATGACGGAACGAGAAAATTAAATTTTAAAACTGGAAATGTGCTCAATTAATGTGTTGTGTGTGTTTAATTAATTAAATGTGTTGTGTGAAATTAAATTTTTTTCAAAAATGCTTTTCGATTTGCCATCATGAAACACAAGTAATATATAAAAAAATTTTAAAGTCAATTCCTACTTTTTTTTTTTCACTATATTGCAGATAGTGCTTTATAAATAATTTTCTTAAATTTGTCTGGCGCCATCTATTGCTAGATATACGCAACTTAAATCTAAATAATACTAAAATTAATGAATTAAATTTAATGAAAGAATTAATATTTGAAAAAACAGTTTTAACATCCAGTGTCATCCACTGCAAGTTAAAAAATGCATTTGAACTTGAGTGGAGGAATAAAAAGCATTTTATGAACGATTGAAAATGTGAACAAGATATATATAGGGAGAGTGTGAACTAATAGAAGGAATTGAGAAAGGAACTAAAGGCCGACTAACTAGTGCACTAGGTCCCGGTAACTAGCATCTGGTTCGAGTCCCGGCGGTGCCATAGATATTTGTAGTGATTCGGAATCCACTTTAAACCGTAGGTCCCTGTCTAATAGGACTGTTGGCCGTAGAGATGACAAGCCGGCCTAATTATGCTGTTATTGTAACGAAGATGTCCTCTGCTATTCCGAGAAAGAATAATTAAAAAAATTACATTCAATAGTTTGTTTAACTACTAAAACTGGAGAATGTGAAATAAGTTAAATGTAAAGAAATGTATAGATTACATAAATCCTTAAAGTTTACGGGCAAAAAAAAAATTTTTTTTGTTACTGTAAATGGAGCAATTAAGAACGAACATGACGGAACGAGAAAATTAAATTTTTAAAACTTAAAATGTGTTTGTTAATTTTATATAAGAAAAGACTGAAAATTAATCTCTTTCAACGCTTTTGTGCTTTGTCATTAATAAACAAGTAATAAAAAAAAAATTTGTTAAAGTCAATTCCTACTTTTTTCACTCTATTCGAGAAAGTCCTTTATAAATCATTTTCATTTTTTTTTTAAGTTTATCTGGCGCCATCTATTGGCAGATACATGCAACTTAAATCTAAAAAAAAAAAAAACTAAAATTAATGAATTAAATTTAATGAATGAATTAAAATTTGAAAAAGCTGCATTAACAATCCAGTGTCATCCACTACAAGTTCAAAAAAATGTATTTGAACTTGAGTGGGTGAATAAAAAGTATTTTATGAACGATTGAAAATGTGAACAAGATGTATATAGGAGAGTGTGAGCTAATAGAAAGAAATGAAAAATTACGTTTAATAGTTTGTTTAACTAAAACTGAGAATATGAAATACGTTAAATGTAAAAAGAAATGTATGGATTACATAAAATCCTTAATTTTATATAAGAATAGACTGAAATTTAATTTTTTTTCAAAAAGCATTTTTGCTTTGCCATCGTCAAAAAAATGTTAGCCTAGCGACTAGCGCACTAGCACTCGGTACCACAGGTTTCGTGATCGAGTCCCGGCAGTGCTATGGACGATTGTAGTGGTTCGTAATCTATTTCAAACCATAGGCCCTGGTCTAATATTACTGTAGAACGTATGACTGACAATTCTACCTCGTAAAACGAAAACATCTCCTGTCTCGAAATCTGCCAGTAGGCAGACGACCCCTGACCCACCATGGGGCTGTTGCGTCAATGAAGAAGATATATAACCCCTACTAATTAAAAAATAATAAGGTAGTAAAATAAGTAATACGGTAATTTTAATTAAAAAAAACCTCAAATCATGGAATTACAAGAATACTTTGAATTGAATCTTAAGGTAGATAAAAAATATATAAACTCATATAAACATAAGGGAATCGAAAAGTATCTACAATACAGAAACACAATCAAAAAGTTTGTTACAAAAAATGTCAGGGAAAATTTATATAGTATTAAAAATCTTGTCAAAACATTAATAAAATTATTTTTAATGGAAATTATTTCCAAATATTTTCATAAATTATCTAAAAGGAAACGTTTTATATTCATGTATTAATTTTATTTTTACTTCTGTACATCGAATAAGAAATAAAATATTTTAAGAAAAGTAAAACTAATAAAGGCACCTCATCACTGAGTGACTGGCTCGGCCTCACAATTTTAAATATTTCTTGTAAAAATATTTCTTAAAAATTTCTTACATGAATAATTATAAGTATAATTATTAATTTCTTTTAATTTCAATATGTTCTTATTGAAATCTTAATGTATTTTATATGTGAGTAACATATATTCTGTTCTTCGCTTATGGAAAGCTTTTTATAACGGCAAAATTACCTAACTTTTTGAAAATAAGATAGTTTATTTATAAGTTTTTATCTGTGGAACAAAAGATAATACTCCTAATTTTCCCATAATAATGATAAATTTCGTAATTCCTACTGGATATTTTATTTATTTATTTTTGACTTATAAGTAAATATTCTCTGAGTAATATATTTTCCTAATATCACTTAAAAATATCTGGAACTTAATTGAACAAGCCCTATTGCAATATTATGGCGTCATAACAATGTTGTTTTTATGACAGGACTGCAGCCAACGCTATTTAAGAACAACTCTTCTTATTTAAAAAAAATAAGTTTTTATTTTGTAATCCTACATTGTATAAAATATAAGCCAAATTAAAAAAAAAAAGGTGTAAAATTTTATATTTTAATTATTGCTTCATCAAACAGAAATTCTTTTGAAAAATAAAACAACAGCTTACGAAAAGAATCTGAATTTTTCTCGCAATCGAAAGTATTTTAATTAAATGAACTGTCAGTCAATTTTATTTGCATTGTAAAGAAATTAGTTGAATAAATATAAAATCCAAAAGAACGACTATTTTTAGTTTGTTCAATTAACTTACGCCGTATGTATTGATTTCATTAAGCAAAGAAATTCCTAACATTTTTCAAATGTTTCATCAAAAAAAAAAAAAAAATCATGAATACACTATTTTATGTCATTAATTATAAATTTTTTTCTTACAATTCACTTCTTAGCTGTTCTGATGTTAATTTGTAAAAATATTATATTTATTGTAAATAAATGATTGTACACCTCTAAATGTATTTATTAAGAAAATAATTCTGTTTTAAAGTTATTAACCAAA
Source organism: Caerostris extrusa (assembly GCA_021605095.1). Classification (NCBI taxonomy): domain Eukaryota; kingdom Metazoa; phylum Arthropoda; class Arachnida; order Araneae; family Araneidae; genus Caerostris; species Caerostris extrusa. The sequence goes on from BPLR01017483.1 coordinate 120,756, forward strand.
ATTATAATCTGCATTTATTCTATTTTAATGAATTTTTAAACTGATAATTATCATTTATTATATATTTTTGTTTTAATCTATTTGCAAAAATATTTCACATATTTTATCATTTATTTATCATTTAATGTATTTTCTTTTAAAATTATTTGCAAAGTTTCCTCTGAAATATATTCAATACCTCATTTTGAGATGTTACTATAATACTTTGTAAATAGATGTTCAACAGTTATTAAAATAATTATAGCATTTGATGAATATATAGATACTTTGAATTTTAGACTTATAAAAATGTTAATTAATTTGAGGATTTTTTTTTTTTATTTCCAATGGCAAGATAAATACAATAATAATAATAATAATAATAATAACAAGGAAAAAATACAAAAGAATAAATGTCCAAAAAATGCAAAGATGACAGAAGTCATTGCCTTAAGGGTTCTCTCGCACGCCAGTAAAGCCAGTCTTCGAGTCGCCATCAAGTACCGCACATCGTTGGAGGTTCATTGGGTCTGTTGAGACCACATAGGGGGCAGCCAGGGTTCGAAAGATTTTAATGCGATGGAGATGTTCTGCTAGACAGTCATGGTCAGTCAGAAGTCGGAACTGGGCGACAGCATGCCGTCGCGGATTGCTGGGTATTGCGAAAAAATCTTCAGCTCCTCAACGCTTTGACTTAATCCCATCTTGAATTTGTAACTTGTGGTTTTAGTCATTATTCGTTTGATATAAAAAAAAAAAAATGGAGTGACAGTGACGAAGATCTCCTTTGAAGTTTTAGCCTCTTTTTGAGCCTCTTTTTGCCACAGTGCCAGGTATCCACTGAAGTACCACCCGTTTCATTTTTAAAGACAGTTCCACAAATGATTTTGACACTGGGAGATTTCCTCCTGATGAAGGTGGCTTGGTGGAACTAATAGCCTGAATTGCGGCTTGTGAATCAGACAAAATAACCACTCTATTGAATCTATCCTCAAAAAATCAGTAAATACTTCAAAGCAATTCGGATAGCCTCCACTTCTCCATCAAAAGATGTTCTATATTTCCCAGCTGAAGCGTAGAAGGACAACAGGTTCGAAAAGACCCCTGAACCTGCAACGTAATGAGATTTTCATAAAAGGAGCCATCTGTGTATACCTGCAACCAATCAGATTCTGGGTATCTTGCATCAATAGTATCAAGAGTATAAACCCTCAAAACATCTATAGAGGTGTTCTTCTTATAAAAGTTTCATTTGAAAGACTTAAATTTGCTTCAATCTGCATATAATCTTTGTATAATAATTTGATTTGATTAATTTGAGGATAAATTTAGAGATTTTTCTAGAATGCATTACTTTTACAAACTGCTTACTAAGCAGTTTGTAAAAATTAATGCATTCTAGAAAACTCATGGCACATAATGTGACGTATCAGCAGGGGATCTTGGGATGACAGAAGATACCTCTTGCTATCCAGTTATGTGTCCATTACTGACAGAAAAGTTCAAAACTAATTGAGTGCCTTCATCTGTTAATGCATTTTAAAGAAGGACAGTATATGTTGTTTGCAATGCTTGTGGGAGTATGCTGCTATCCACAATGTTTAATGTTAATTATTAATACACTTTTATTAGTTTCACCTGTTTGTTTGTTTGTAACTAACTCTTTGGGCTCGATTTTGCCCTACTTTAAGCGATCAGATTTAATTTAAAAAAGTTGTAGACTTATCAAGGACATTAAAATATTTTGATAAGTTTATTATCTCATCATGATTAGGATCGCCGGGATGAGTGATTCTATTTTAACTTATGAAGGTAATTTAACCCATGTAGAATGAAAATATTCAGTAAAGACATTCCAACCTATGGACCTGGGACAGTGGAACAACGGATAAGGCGCCTGACTACGGATCAGGAAATTCCCTGTTCGAATCCTGGATGGCTCGACCTATCCGCATTTAGCCTTTGTTTTACTCACAATTAAATTATTGTAAGAACTATAGTTCCAGTCCTCCGTAGCGGGGCCTCTTTTAAAGTAGTATAGTTTAAAAACACGCTTTTGGAGTGAATCAAACTAAAAAGTAAAAAATAATTGTTAACATAAAAATAAAATGACTGACGAGAAAATGAATGTCACTGTTCTAAAAGTGTGGGGTGCACGATATCAATCGTTATAATTTTTCACTAGTTTCATTCCGAAATGCAGAGTTAGTTTAAAATGTCCTACAAAACACCCCACCCTTTTAGAACAGTGACATTCATTTTTCGTCAGTCATTTTATTTTTATGTTAACAATTATTTTTTACTTTTTAGTTTGATTCACTCTAAAAGCGTGTTTTTAGTTTTTTTTAAACTATAAATTTTCTTTCATTTTACATTTATTTCTGGGATGTACTTTCATATTAGAAGGACTTGACATTAGAATTTGATGTGTGTTTCTATTAAGGATTAGCACTTTAAATTTGTGAACAATATTTTTCCATTTGTCTTGAGGTGGAGGGAAAATAAGTTATGTACCTTAAACAACTTCCATGTATGTGTATTTTAAAAATCTGGGATAGTAAATGGTGGATTGAGTGCAGCAGGTCCCTCCCTGATGCTTCCTGGACAACGTTTAATCTGCTATAACCTCTACTTTTTTTTAAATCATAGAGCATTAGAATAACATAAAATCCAAGGTTAATTGCAAAAATTGGGATTTTTTTTTATAAATATTTCCCTAAATAGTAAAGTAGGAGAAAATTCTGAATTTCTTAAGTCATAAATGTAATATAGAATAGGTAATAAAAAATTATTTGGTAGCTTTAATACGAACTTTGTATAGATCTTTTACAAATCGTCCTAAAATCCACCCTTTATTTAAAATAATAAAACAATTGTTCTCAACGAAAATATACTTAATAATTGTTAAATTTTTACTATCAAATTAATAGCATAATTTAAATTATTTACAGTTAAATTAACTACTACTACAAATTATTTACAGCTACATTTTTATCATTTTGATTTTCCGCTATATTTTTAAATCTTTCATGTTAATTTCAAAAACACAAATTTGCATAATATTCTGCATAAAATATAACATTATTTAAATGCATTAAAATTAAACTTTACATGCATTATTTTTTAAAAATTGAGTAACCAAAATTTATTTTTACTGTATCTTAAAGCTCCAACATAAAACACAAAAACCTCCAGAAACTTCTAGAATTCGCGAATAAAACATAAAATCTCTTCATCCGGAACAACCCCCAAAAAAGATGTGCAAAAATAAATAAAAAAAATATATATATATATATATAAATATCAAGAATATTTGGAAGTTCCCCAAAAATTTTCTATTTCACGTCACTTTTACTAAAGTAATGAATTTTTGAAAAATTTTACCTCTAGGTGATTCTTTCTCGTCTCAGTTCAGGTATGTTGAAAAATGCAACAAAAAAATTTTGCTTCTTATTCTTCCAATGCATACTTTATTTTTTTTGTTGAAGCATGGAATTGTGGGGAAGCAAAAAAATTTACATGTTCCATCCTGAATACCAAACTTGGAATTTGCAGTATTTTTTTCCCCATTGAATCTCGACATTCTTGTGAATAACACTATGTAATAACTGCATCTTTCCTCAGTTCTTTCTTTCTGGTTTCGGTAAAGGAAAAAGATAACATTGGAGATAACTTTTTTGTCCATTGGTCTTTTAACATGGAATATGTTTCTCAGAAGGAACAATAGATGTGACATAAGAAAATAAGATAGAAAACACACGAATTATTATAATTATGTTGCCGATTTGATTGCAACCAGCTGAACTGAACCCTTCGAAACAAGTACGACAGAGTAAAACCATATTTCCGTTTATATCATTGAGAAATTTTAAAAAATGGTGGTATCAAAACACGTATCAGTTACAGTTAAAATATATACATACATATACACTCAGGAGGCAAAAACATATGACCACCCCTACATTTTGCAATGAATTCGCCTGGATGACGTGGAAGGCACGTGATCAGGTGGAAGTGGTATTTAACTGGTATTAAGTGGTGGTATAATAGGGACTTACAATTTAACAAGGATTCCGAATCACTTACAAACATCCATGCCACCGCCAGGATTCGAATCTGAAGCCTGTAGCCTTACGTAACTTTAAGGATGGCAATTTTGCACATCTTACGATTTTGCATCTCGATAGAAGACAATAAAAGAAGATATAAATGTTCATGCAAATCTGCTTTTATAGACAGTAAAGAAAAAATTGTTGACCACAAGAAAACGTCAATTAACTTGAGAATTGCTCGATTAACTAATGCAATGTTATAAGATTGGATACTTTTCAGCTAACAAGTTATATAAGTAATTTTATATGTTTATGAAATATTCTGATAAATTCTAATTGTATTGAGCGTCATTAAAAACATTTTTACTGTCGAACATGTGATGTTAGCAGTAAAATTTAAGTTTTATATATAGTTTGATATTTACGTGGAACCTTTTCAAGTAGTGGATGCTTATGTACTGAATTGTTATTAGGTACTGAGTGCCATTTGTGTTATGCAAAAAGGTTTCTCTTTTATTTCTTGAAACTCCTATAGTTGCCGTAAAACTTTTCAAAAACGTTTGTGGTAAAAAATGAAAATCCTTCATTTAAATAATGCAGAACATAACCATGTCCATAAATGTTCATGCAAATCTGCTTTTATAGATAGTAAAGAAAAATTCGTGTAATATATTTTAAGACCAAAATGCATTTCAAATTTATGTACTTAAAGCATTTGTATAAGCATCATTTTTGTTTTTAAAGCTAAATATTAGATAGAGGATAGTTAAAAGAGGTTTAAAACTCTCTAAGGTGCATTTAGTTTTTAAGAGTCGTTTACAAGCGAAAAATTTGCCCAAGGAGAAATTGCTTAAACGACTTTGAATTTTGCAGTACTTTCAGTATGAATAATGTATAACATTTTGATCAATGGGAATTAACGTGACTCTCTGATGATGGTATGATACCGGAAGTACAATCCCTTGCAGCTGAAAAAGCTTGCTTAATTTATTATTAGCAGTTTTCATTGAGGAAATTGCATTTAATCTCATTAAAAACAAGTAATATAAAAAAATTTTTAAAGTCTATTCCTGCTTTTTTTTTCACTCTATTACAGAAAGTTCTTTGTAAATAAAGTTGAAATTTTCCTCTTACATCTGGCGCCATCTATGGGTAGATATATGCAACTTAAATCTAAAAAAAAACTAAAATTAATTAATTAAATTTAATTACTGAATTAATATTTGAAAAACTGCATTAACATCAAGTGCCATTCACTACAAGTTCCAAAAATGCATTTGAACTTGAGTGGATGAATAAAAAGTAATTTATGAACGATTGAAAATTCGAACAAGATATATATAGGGAGAGTGTGAGTTAATAGTAGGAATTAAATAAAAGTTATGCTTTATTGCTTCAAAATATCTATTATATCTAGATTAATTACCATCCTAATGTGAGTACTGGAATTATGATATATAATAATAAAATATATATCATAACAAAACAAAAGAATTTGCATGAACTGTGGTATGTATTGAATATAAACTGCGGTAAGTATTTTATATATTAGTTAGCATGAGCATTAGGCTGAGGTTCATTCTGCTGGCGGCAATGTAGACACTGTTTCAAACATAAGGAGGCTCGATGGCGTTTGGGATGTTCAGCATCTTGCCTTGTTCGTCGGACTACTATTGATAATAATACTACACTACACCACATCAATGTGCCTAGAGCTGAGTTGCCCCTATACAGTTTGGGAATGATGTGGGTGAGAAGAAATCTGATTGGTCTCTGTGATGCTCTACAGTCATCTGAGACTAGGACTAGTCTTAAAGTGAATTCTAAACCACTACAAACATCCATGTCACAGTCCGGACTCGAACTCAAAATCTGTAGCATCGAGTGCCAGAGAGCTAGACACTTCGCCATTCAGGCCTCCGTTCTTCGGACTACGTGGTGGATTTTCTGGGTTTTCTTCCATACGATACGAAAAGGGTAGTTCCCCCTAAAATGGAGCACAGTCAAACTTCTACCTTTGGGTGCTCTCTCACAAATGCCACAAATGTTATGGATGTTTGTATTGGTTCGGAATCCACTTTTAAACCGTAGGTCCCCGTCTAATATGACTGTAGAGCATTAGGCATAGGGATGACAATCATTCCGGTTAAAAAGAAAACAACATTTCATGTTTCGGAATGTGGCAGAAGTCCTTGGCTCCACCACTGGGCTGTCGTGTCATTTAAGAAGAAGAAAACGAATATGATAATGTAAATTTGAAATTGTCACCCATTACTAAGATATTTGAAGCTCTATGTTTTAAATATGATATAATGTGTTAACAAACGTATGTACCTGTTTGTTGTTTCTTATCCCACTTGTTTGACAATAATATTTAGAAAGTCCATGGACCCTGTGTGCATGGACCTATTTACTCGCTTGGATTGTCGCGTGTTTCTGAATCATCACAGACAATTGTCCAGCACTAGTCAGTCAACATTGTAGTGGACTATTTGCCGTAGTGTATATTTTCGCATTGGGGCCTGAATGGCCGAGTGGCTAACGTTCTGGCGCTCGGTACCACAGGTTCGGGTTCGAGTCCCGGTGGTGCCATGGATGTTTGTAGTGGTTCGGAATCCACTTTAAATCGTAGGTCCCGGTCTAATAGGATCGTAGATCGTTGCGGGGGTAGTGTTACTTCGCGTCCGTGGCTTATCTTCAAGTGACACGCACCCCCTGGGTAATGCAAAGTGAGTAACGTCTGTGCAGCGCTTGCCTTAAGACACCCAAGACAGCTGTCTAAGCGTTTGCCAGCTGCATTAGGAAAAAAAAAATTTCGGATTGTGCTGGTGAAAAAGGTTATTTCTCATATCTAACTTTGCTACAGATTTAAGTAAAAAATCTAAATGACACTGAAGGCAATGCATTGTTAAGGAACCAGGTTCCCCGTATGCAGACAACATGCTGGCGCTCATTTCTTATAACTCTTTGACTTCAGATTTCCCAAGAAATTTGTTGACACAAGGCGGAAAGTATTCCAAACCTTCTTTATCATCTTGTTGGAGCACTCTATCGAAGTTTGCTTTCTTACAGAGCTTTCTGATCTGTGGATCTGAAATTCTCTGCTTCAGATTTATCTTTGCTGAATTCAGGAAATATTTTAGATAAGTATGATATAATGATGATGCTATACCTACATTATATATTCTGTCTCAAAAAGAACTAAATATACACAATCCAGTCACATTAATGTGACAATCTGCAAAAGTCAGAATAACCACCTTTGGCAGAGCGGAACGATTGCAATTCTGTCAAGGTAATTAACGATTGAAATGCTTTCCGATGCCCTAGGACATCCTTTATGTACACTCCACTGCAATGGGCTGCCACTTGTCTTTTGTAATTGGTTATTTCACGTTGATGTCGAAAGTAGGTGGTGGTCACATTAATGTGACTGGACTGTGTACTTGTTAAAGATATAGAGCTTTACAAGTATAAGAAAGAGTTAATTCCATCGAGACATTTTACTTCAGGAAGATTCCCGAGGGAGTTTATTTCGCAATCAGAATAAGCAACTTTTGCCTTATTTTACACAGGAAAAAATCTTTTTTCTGTTCTGACGTCAATGGCTCACTGACGCATCTCAAAATCAAACACGATGCTTTACAATGGCGGTTATTCCCCAGATTTATGAAGTGCATTAAACATTATTGTATGCTGGTCCACTCTTCTTCATGGCTTTCACAAAATGTTTCATTAAGCCAAGTGGAAGAGTGTTAAAAGGATTTTTTTTTTTTTTTTTGCTTTTATTAATAGTGGGATTGTACATTCTTCTATTTTTCTAATAAACCATTATTTTTTTTACATGTTATTAAATTTTGACTTTTGAACTATTCACATAAAAAACAGCTGCAATTTATATGTCATATTTAAAGATCTATGAGAAGAACTACCTTTTCAAATCATAACAAATGTACCAGCTGCACTTGCTGGATTGAACACAGTTCAACAAACGTTTCAAATTTTTCTAAATTTCTTAGACTCAGAGTGTGCGACTGAAATGGAAAGAAACCTGGTTTCCATTTGTATGGTTTCCATACTGCATTGAGACTAGTTTTTGACAAATCTGTGAATAACAGCCATTGAAAAGTTTTATGTTTGATTTTGAGATCCATCAGTGAACCATTGACGTCAGAACAGAAAACAAAAAAATTTTCCTTTAAAATAAGACAAACATTACTCATGATGATTGCGAAATAAACTTACTCGGAATCTCCCTAGATAAATTTAGTTCTCTAAGTCTCGATGGAATTAACTCTACCTTCTTCTTGGTAAAGCTCTATATCTTTAACAAGAATATTTAGTTCTTGAAACGAAATGTATAGTGTAGGCATAGCATCATCATTGTTTTTTTTTTTCTAATGCAGCTGACATACACTTATACAACTGTCTTAGATGCCTTAAGGCAGGGGTCTCCAAACTACGGTCCGCGGGCCCAATCCGGCCCGCCAGTGTCATCCGTCTGGCCCGCGACAGCGGTTTGTTGCTGTAATAAGTTGGATAAAAAAAACACAGAATGATAATAACTGGGTTATATTGACTTTAGGTAAAGCTTAATGACAAGCGCTGCAGAATTATAGATAACAGAAAAATTAAAACGGTTTTGGCCCTTGGTACTTACTGGAGTAAACAGTATGGATCTAAGCCTGAGACCCCTGCCTTAAGGCAAGCGCTGCACCGACGCTTTGTATTACCCAGGGGGCGCGGGTAACTGGAAGATGCCACTAACCCCGCAACGCTCTACGATCCTATGAGACCGGGACCTATGGTTTAAAGTGGATTCGAACCTCTAGAAACATCCATGGTACCGCCGGGACTCGAACCTGTGGGACCTGAGAACCGAGCGCCAAACCACTCAGCCATTCAGGCCCCAGCATCATCATTGTATCAATGATTTCTGTTCTTCCACCAAATGTATTCCAATAGTGCATTTTCAACTTCTTTCTTTCTCTGTTATACCTCTAGTAAGAAGTTGGACCATGCGAAAGCAGCAGTCACACTTACATGATTACTTAGTTCCCTCCAAATCAGAGGAATGGCAAATGGCATCAACATTTTCCGTTTGCTTTGAATCGACATAGAAAATTTTCTTGAATAAGAATTCCAGAATACATGTGGTCCCAGGACTCCATGATCTCTAATTTTGCATGAATTAAAAAAGATATGCATTTTTGAACTAAAAAAAGTTATTGAGCATTTTTGAATTTCAAATGTTATTTCTCCACATATATAGCAGAGCTAGTAGTAAAATGAATGCACTTGCAAAGTTCTAAATATTAATTTTCATGTATTTGATGTCATAATTTAAATACCATATTCAAATGATACATCATTTTCATAATTTAAAAGATTTGTAACATTTGATGTTACTAGAATATTATGATTATGCTTATATACAGAGAGAACATATATAGGATGTCCGTCAGTTGATTTGACAGGATAAGATAGTACCCGACAAAACGAATTCAATGAACTGTGAAGTTTAAGGTCGCATTCCATTCTGAATGTCAAAAAAGTGCTAAATGAGATATCAATGGTGAACTTTCAAATGTGAAAAAGATATTTTACGAAATCATAATGTAAACAATTGCTTATTTTTAAATCAGAGAAGCACTCAATGTGGCACCCAAGAGTGCCATTGCACATAAGATACAGGAGATTAAAAAATTGCGACACCTCTCGAAGTCTTCTGGTGCATTGTCTATCCTGTCAAAATCAGCAACGAATCACCTAATGGCATTTTCAACGGAAACAATCAGTTACTGTACTATATATTTATTCTGTCTTGAAACGTCTGTCCACAGTCATAGTGCAGTATCGGATTATTTACAATTTTTTGTTTTTCAAAAGTCATTATCCCCAACCATATTATTCATATACCTTGATTAGTACTATCAGTCCTCTCATTTTGACAAAAATTTATGTTTAAAAGATGAATAGTTAGCTAGTTGAACAGTATAAGATTATTTCTACTTTCTTTATCAGAAACTATTATTCCGTCCTACATTTTTAATTTATTTTTAATGAATTCGATATACACTGAAGTGCCAAAAGTCATGGGATAGCAATATGCAAATATTCAGATGGCAGTAGCATCGCGTAGAACAGGTATAAATGCGCAGTGCTTTCGCAGAGCTTTCATTTCTGTTCAAGTTATTCATGTGAAGAGGTTTTGACGTGATGATGACCGCACGACGGGAATTAACAGACTTTGAAGGCGGAATGTTAGTTGGAGCTAGACGCAGGGGTCATGCCATTTCGGAAATCGTTAGGGAATTCAACATTCCCAGATCCACTGTGTCAAGAGTGTGCCGAGAGTATGACATTTCAGGCATAACATCCCACCATGGACAGCGCAGTGGTCGACCGCCTGCACTTAACGACCGAGACCGGCGACGTCTGCAAAGAGTCGTAAATTCTAACAGACAAGCAACACTGCGTCAAATAACCGCAGAAATCAATGTGGGACGTACAAGGGACTTGTCTGTTAGAACTGTGCGGAGAAATTTGGCTTTCTTAGGCTATTCCAGCAGAAGACCGACTCGAGTGCCTTTACTGACAGAACGACATCGCTTGCAGCGACTCTCGTGGGCACGTGAGCATATCGGTTGGTCCCTAGATGAATGGAAAACCGTGGCCTGGTCCGATGAGTCACGATTTCAGTTGGTAAGAGCTGATGGTAGGGTTCGAGTGTGGAGCAGACCCCACGAAGCCATGGACCAAAACTATCAGCAAGACACTGTTCAAGCTGGTGGTGGCTCCGTAATGGTGTGGGCTGTTTTCATGGCATGGACTTGGTCCTCTGGTGCGACTGGACCGAACATTGACTGGAAATGCTTATGTTCAGCTACTTGGAGATCACTTGCAGCCATTCATGGACTTCATGTACCCAAACAACGATGGGATTTTTATGGATGACCATGCGCCATGTCACCGGGCCACACCTGTTCGCGATTGGTTCGAAGAACATTCTGGACAATTCCAACGAATAATCTGGCCACCTAGATCGCCCGACATGAATCCCATCGAGCATTTATGGGACATCATCGAGTCTGTTCGTGCCCAAAATCCTGCACCATCAACGCTTTCACAATTATGGACGTCTATCGAGACAGCATGGCTCAATATTCCTGCAGAAGACTTCCAACGACTTGTTGAGTCCATGCCACGTCGAGTTGCTGCACTTCGCAGGGCGAAAGGAGGGCCGACACGATATTAAGAGGTATCCCATGACTTTGTCACTTCAGTGTAAAATAAGACATAGTAACAATATTCATTTTTATGAAATATCTTACAACGCCATCAAAATTAGAACCACACATATTAAATGGGTAATAATTAAAACCTTATTCTGCAAAACCTTTCAATCATTTTTAAAATAAAAATATTTAACTATTAACGTTAAGTTACAATAGAGATTGATTAAAAAAACAATCTCAGAAATGTTTCACATAACATGTTTTTTAACATATCCTCGCGACCTTCATAGTTGCAGTATATAATAAAAAATTAATAACTATTTTCTTGAATTTCTTTTTTTTTTTTTCTTAATCAAATACTTTAATCTCTTTTAATCATATAATAAACTTTTTTTTTGTAGAAATAATTTTATAGCCTCATTAATTTTTTCTCGCTCATTAAATGGGTTAGAGTATTTCAAATTTTGCTTTTGGAACTAAACCTCTTAAAGGGAAAAAAAATAAGTTAAGAGGATATACTAAGATTTTGCAACCTAAATCATTAACATAAAAAAAAAAATAATAATTCAGGAAACCCAAGCAATTAATAAGCATTATTTATAAAAGAAAGAAAAAAACACTTGAAACTGTATGTTCAATTACATTCATTTTAATGAACTAATAAATTTTCAGGTTCTACAGTTTTTCTTAAAGATTTTAAAAAATTAAACCTCTTCTAATTATTTGTCAAACTCTTAAGGCAAACGCTAAATAGCTTTAATAAAGAACAACGTTTATAAAAACAATTTATAATATTGCTAAATTTGGTAAAAATCGTTTTGCAAAATGTTATATAGTTTTTACTATAATAACAGGTGGGCAGAAAGGTTCGTAGGTTGACACATAGATGGCGCTACTAGTATTAAATCCATATAATTTTTAGTTAACCCTAACCTTCAAAAGACAGGTGTATAAATTTGACAGCTGTTGCACTATTAGTATGTGAGTTATAGCATTTTTAGTGTTCATCACGTGCAGTCCACTCGGCTGACTGTTGATTGGACTCCGGTGTGAAATGATGGAGCCATGTTTCATCCATTGTTACATATGCAAAAATTCGCGTTTATTAAGATGGAACAGTTCCAAACACTGCTTAGAATCATCAATTCGTTGTTGGTTTTGGTCGATTGTGAGCTCGCGCGGCACCCCATTGAACAGAGCTTTCGCATATCCAAATATTCATTCACGAAATGTCCAACACGTTCCTTTGATATCTTTAGGTTCTCGGCTATCTCAATTAACTTCACTTTACGGTCATCAGAAATTATTTTAGTGATTTTTTTTTTTGATGTTTTCGTCAATAACAGCCTCTTTGGGCGTCCACTTCGTGCATCGTCCTCGGTGCTCATTTCGCCTCGTTTAAATTTAGCAAACCCTTCTCAACGGTTGATTTTCCTGGTGCAAAGTCGAATAATGTTTATCAAGCCAAGCCTTGGCTTCAATAGTATTTTTTTTTCTCCAAAAAGCAATGCTTTATTAACACACGAAATTCCTTTTTATCCATTTTTTTCAAACTAACAAAGTTGCTTCCTAAAAATGCTATAACTCACATACTAATAGTGCAACAGCTGTCAAATTTATACACGTGTCTTTTGAAGGCTATGGCGGCTAACTAAAACTCATGGATTTAATACTAGTGGCCCCATTTATGGGTCAGCCTACCTCTTAAAAATCTACTTTTAAATCCTTAAACACATTTATTTTTAAAATTTTGAATTTAAATTGAAATAATTTTTTTTTTATTTGTAGGAAAGATTAATACAGTGGTACTTTGAATAACGACGCTCTAGGATAATGACGTATTTGATTATCAAATGGCAGAAAGGTTTGTTTGGTTTGTCGCTCTGAGGTCATCTTGTGCACACGAGGGCTAAACAGACTGGGACCTTCAGTTTAAAGTGGACTCCGAATCTCTCACGAACATCCATGCCAGCTCCAGGATTCAAACCTGAAGCCTAAGATGCCAAATGTCAGATAAATAGCAGTAAAGGAGAATATCTCTTAACGTCTGAAAGAATATTGAGAAAACTATGTACTTCCTTTATAATAAAGATCTACTTTTAAATCCTTTAAACACATTTATTTTCTAAGAATTTTGAATTTAAATTTCAATAGGATTCGTTAATTGTTGGAAAGATAAATACAATTGTACCTTGGTTAACGATGCTCTCTGTTAACGATATACTTAGTTAATGACGAGTAGCAATGTTCTCTTGGTTAACGACTAAAACAGTATAGAGAAAACTGCGTACTTCCTTTATAATACAAATATACTTTTTTAAGCCTTTAAACACATTTATTCTTAAATAAATTTGAATTTAAACTGGAATGAATTTTTAATGATAGGAAAGATTAATGCAGTGATACTTTTAATAACGACGTGTTTGGTTAGCAAATAGCAGTAAGAAGAAAATCCATGGGTAACGTCTGAAACAATATTGAGAAAACTCTGTTATTTTTATAATAAAAACGTACTTTTGAAACATTTAAACTTGAAGAATTTTGAATTTAAATTGGAATAATTTTTTTAATGGTGGTAAAGATAAATACAATTTTACTTTGATTAAGAATGATCTCGGCTAACGACATTCTTGGATAAGGACGAATAGCATTACAAAAATAATCTCTTGGTTAATGCTTGAAGCAGTATAGAGAAAAATTGTGTATTTCCTTTATAATAAAAATGTATTTTTGAAACCTTTCAGCACAATTATGCATTAAAAGAAATTTTAATTTAAATTGAAAATATTTTCTTTAATTATAGGAAATAGTAATACAGTGATACCTTGAATAACGACATTCTAGGATAACAAAGTATTTGGTTAGCAAATATCAGTAAGAAGAAAATCTTTTTTTGGGTAACACCTGAAAGAGTATTGCGAAAACTGTATAGTTCCTTTATAATAAAAATCTACTTTTAAAACATTTAAACACATTTATATTTTGAGAATTTTAGATTTAAATTTCAATAATATTTGTTCATTGTAGGAAAGATAAAATACAATGGTATCTTGATTAACGATGATCTAGGCTAACGATATACTTCATTAATGACGAGTAGCAATAGAAAACAATCCCTTAGTTAACGACTGAAGCAGTATAGAGAAAACTGTGTACATCCTTTATAACAAACATGTACTTTTTTTTGAAGCATTTAAACACATTTATTCTTTTAGTTTTGAATTTAAATTGGAATATTTTTTTTTTTTTTTAATGATAGGAAAGTTTAATACAGTGGTACCTTGAATAACGACGTTCTAATATAACGACGTATTCGGTTAGCAAATAGTAAGTAATAAGTAAGTATAGTAAGAAGAAAATATCTTGGGTAACGTCTGAAAAAGTATTGAGTAATGTGTACTTCATTTTTATAATAAAAACGTACTTTTGAAACATTTAAACTTTAAGAATTTTGGATTTAAATTGGAATGATTTTTGTAATGGTAGGACAAATAAATACAGTGGTACTTTAGTTAAGGATGATCTCGGCTAACGACATTCTTGGTTACGGACGAGTAGTCAGAAAAAATTTGTTTAATTATATGAAATGTTAACACAGTGGTACCTTGATAAACGACGCTCTAGGATAGTGACATATTTGATTAACAAATAGCAATAAGAAGGAAATGATGCAGGTAATGTCTGAAACCGTATTGAGAAAACTATGCACTTGTATAGTAAAATTCCTCTCTTAAAACCTTTAAACACATTTATATTTTGAGAATTTTTGATTTAAATTTGAATTAGTTTTGTTAATGATAGGAAAGATTAATAAAGTGGTAACTTGGTTAGCTATGGTATCGAATAACGGCATATTTGATGCACGATGAGTAAACTAAACTTGTGCTCTTAATTTGTAAGTAGAGGCAGAAGCTAGTAAAGATCCATTGGAGATGCCTGACCACAAGTGAGTATTATGCTACTACACCACACCACACCACATGACATGACTGTGCTAGAGCTGAGTTGCCCCTTACAGTTTGGGAATGATGCCGGTGAGAAGAAGTCTGATTGGGGGCTCTGTGACGCTCTACGATCCTAGGATATTGGGATCTACGGCTTAAAGTGGATTGCGAATAATTACAGACAATCATGGCACCACCGGAATTCGAACCCGAAACCTGTGGTACCGAGAGCCAGATGACTAGCCGCTTGACCACCAGGCGCCACAAGTGACTACTGACATTGATTGTAATGACAAAAGAGCACATATGAATTTCATATGATGATGAAGAGGAAGATAAAGAACATATAATGACTTCTGAAATCAAAAGGTTTTGAGAAAGTGAGTCATTTAAAATGCTGGAATTAAACAAGATTATAACTAGACGATTTTACCAGAATTGCAGATCCTGGCCCATTGTTTAATGGGTGATTTGGTTGGTTTCTCGCTCTACTGTTATTTTATACATACTTAGGCTAATTAAACCGTGACCTACAGTTTAACGGGGATTCCGAATTACTAATAAACATTCATGCCATTGCAAGAATTCGAATCTGACAATCTGTTTAATGAGAAACATATACAATTTTTCTGAAAAAGTTTTTAAAAAGATACAGAAATTATGTGCCTCAGATATGCTAGTTATAGTAAACAAATTTTTAAAATTCGCCAAAGAAAGTCCAGTTTTTGGCAAAGACGATTTTTCTGCAGAATTCAATTTTTAATGTTAATTTTTTTGTGAATAATATAATCAAATAAACGATATTTACTCTATTTATGATATTTTAAATTAATATTATCTCTATTTTTAATAAGCACTTTTTTGTGGGAGAAGCCGAATCACATGAATCGATTTTGACTAAATGGTAGGAAGAATAATGTCTTAAATAGTGACGGTTATCCTATCTAGGATTACCATCATTACTAAGATGCAATATAGTAATTATCGAAAACTGTTGTACTGAAAATTCTAAGTTGGAAGATATTTAAATTAAAACAAATTAGGTGCATTTTTTTTTACACTTTATAAAATGAAAACAGATATTTAAATTAACATATATATATATATATATATATATATATATATATATATATATATATATATATATTATATATATATATATATATATATATGATCTGCTATTCATTTTTTATTTCCGTATACTTTAAAGATAAATGAATCTAAAATGTTTGTAAATATGAAGAAATATGCTGAAAACGGTGTCTTAAAAGGAACATTTTTTATATCCAAGTGTTACTTTCTCCTGTAACCGTGCTTCCTCCTACACATTGGCATTTACCTACAGCGTTCATTAAAAATGATCAGTAGTCCTCAAGATTCACACGTGAAAGGAAGTACTACGCGCTTCTGTTGAGAAACTGTTAGTTCAACAGTCTCTCACCCGAGAGGTTTGGTTTGGTTTGTCGCTCTACGATCATCTTGTGCACACTTTAGGCTAAATAGACCGGGACCTACAGTTTAGAGTGGATTCCGAACCACTACAAACATCCATGGCACCGCCGGGATTTGAGCCCGAAAGCTGTGGTACCGAGCACCAGAGAGCTAGCCACTCGGTCATTCAGGCCCCACACCCCGAGAGGAGATATATTTAACTCATCCCTGCATATTAGTTGAACTGCAATCTCTCACCCGAAGAGGAAGTTATTTTGTGCATCCTGCGAGCAGCTGAGTATCAGCTTTCGGCTTAGAAGTGGAATCCTCCCACGAATCAATAATTATATGTCTCTAATTGTATGTGTGTGGTGTTTGTGCTCGTGTAATTAAAACCCGTGCTGTAAGTTCTCCTACCTCTGCCTTAAGTATCTGAACCCACCCCCCACCCAGTTACAATCTGGTAGTCCAACCTGCACACTACACTTTTATAATTATGTCTGCTGACAAAAAATGACATAAAAATTCGAATTTTTTTTTTATAATCATTCCTTTTAAATTAAGTGTTTTACGAAATTATTATAATGTCATTTTATGGAAACGCACAATAAAATGTAAAAAGAAAACAACCCTTTATTCCCAAACATAATTTTAAGCAAGTATATATTTCTATATATTTTATTTTCGGAAAAAAATGATTAGAATAAAAGGTTTAGAATGTCCCATTAATATTAAACTGCTCCTTTTGTAACGAGAGCTGCTGCTTCTGCTATGTAGGGATAATCGCACAGATAATTTGCTTTTTCTCCTAATCCTTGAGTAATTGGATAACATCCCCCAATCCCCATCATTAGCTCGTTTCTGCTGCATTCTTTTTATGTAACCATTAGACCACTTGGATACCAACTAGTTTTTCCCTTCAACCACATGTTTCTTGGTAACGACCCGATTACTTGTGCCGTTGCGGTTTAAAGTTACATTCAATGCTTAAGTGAAGTAAGAAGTCTATAATTGACTGATCATAGAGAGAATATCGTAGCTCGTTTTGTTTAATGATTTAGTGATACTGTATTGTTGAAACACTATACATATATATATTTAAGAAATGCACAAACAAGTATTAAGTTAAATTCAACATTATACTTGCTTTTACCCATATAATTTAATTATTTCTTCTAATATTATTCTTATTCTTTATTATTTCTTATAATTTAAATGTCGAATAATATATAAAATTTTTAATAAGTAATATCAAAAAATCAATGTTGGCTTACAGTCATTTATTTACTTTCCAGTTTTTAATATAATAATAATATATAATTAATACTATTTGGTAAGGAATAATCCGTTGAATATATATATTCTAATGCAGCTGGCAAACACTTTGAAAATTGTTTTTGATGCCTTAAGGTAAATCAGCACCGACGTTACTCACTTAGCACTACCCAGGATTTGCGTGTAGTTTGAAGATAACCTACGGACGCGGAGTAACAGTACCTCCGCAACGTCTACGACCCTATTAGACCGGAACCTACAATTTAAAGTGGATTCCGAACCACTACAGACAATTATGGACTCAAACCCGAAACCTGCGGCCCCGAGCGCCAGAGCGCAGCCACTCGGCCAGTCAAGCCCTGTTAGCCCTGTTAAAACCGATCTTTCAGTGTATTTTAATGACATACATATAAGAACTGCAATGCTTTTCTGTTTAAGACCGATATGTAATAAAACTGACAATTTAACAGTGCAATTGTTGACTTTGTAGTGACATTTTATCCCGTGTCACAAACATGTGATATTTTACGACATTTAATAGTGTGGGGGGATATGTTCGATTTCATCTTGATAATTCACGCATATACATCAAGACACACATGCATATATATACATATATATATATTAAGAAAAACGATATTATAAATATTAAAAAGCAAAGTTTATCAGAAAACCAATATAGAAAAAAATGAATCAATTCCACAAAGCATCTATTTGTTCATTTCTTGACAGTCAATGGGTAGAAGCAATTTAGGTGGTATACAGAAAAATAACCGCCCATCACCCATCGAAGCTCAATAAATTTTCTATTTATTATTGTATATAAAAGAAGCTACTATTTTTTGATATTTCTGTAATGTAAAAAAATTTTAATTGTTAGTTTTTTTTTTTTACATTATATTTTTAGTATTAGATAATTTATAGAAATTAGCCTCAAAAAGTGAAGAAAAAAAGTTTAAATATTCTCTGAAGCTTTAAGGGATACATGACTGAAATACAAATTTCGACGACAAACTGGTTTCCTTTACAGGGGTGGTATTTCAGTAGCGTAATGGAAATAAACTGTAGCCAATTAAATTCAACACTTTATAGTGATTTTAATATCAATATTAAACAAGTAATATAAAAAAACCATTTTTTAAAGTCAATTCCCACTTTTTTTCACTATATTGTAGAAAGTAATTTACAAATAAAGTTGAAATTTTCCTCTTACATTTTGCGCCATCTATTATTAGATACATGCAACTTAAATAAAAAAACTAAAATTAATTAATTAAATTTAATTAATTGATTGATATTTGAAAAAAACCGTATTAACATCAAGTATCATCCACTACAAGTTAAAAATATGTATTCGAACTTGAGTGGATGAATAGAAAATATTTTATGAACGATTGAAAAATTTGAACAAGATATATATATATAGCGAGTGTGTGAACTAATAGTAGGAATTGAATAATCCTTGTTTAAATTATAGAGTGAAAAGTGTTTTAGCTAAAAATGATTATTAAATCATTGATATAAACATACTCTATAAACCCCTACTTTAATTTTTTTTACACGTTTCATAACTAATTGCTTCTATATTAACCAGCCGCCATAATGATTTTGGGATGTCATTAAATCTTTCAAGGTCTTTCCCAGAGCTCTAAACAAACGAGGCTTCACTTTTTATGCATTATTTCCAATTAAGAGCACGAAGTCTTGATTAAAAAGGGCTTTTTATGAGTTTGACTTTCGTCATTAATATTAAAAAATGACAACAGGAGCCTGGGAATTGATTCAAACAAACTACATAAAAATGCATTTACCAAAGAAACTAATCATAATAAATATTAAAACAAATTTGATTTCCTTTTTTAATAACTTTCTATGTAAAAGCTTCGAATGTACTGTTTGCGTGTTTTATATTAGACTAGAATGTGGTATTAAAAGAATTGTAAGCCTATGGTATTTTCTTAATGAAAAATAAAGTTGTCTTAGAATGCTCAGTTCCATTTTGCTATTTTTCTCGCGTTTTAGTGATTTAATAATAACTAAATAACTATCTGTAATATTAATTAAATTCTGTCAAAGTAAGAAAATTGAATTATTGTCTTAGTATTGAATGCTCTTGCACGTAACTCTCAGACCATGTTGCCAAATATCTTAACAAAACTATCGCTAAGCTAGATTGATTGCTTTATATAGTGCGAATTGCTGCTAACTATGAATGCTGTTATACGTTTTATGACTTCTTTTTTGGCATACAAAGAGTTGTTCTGTCCAAACTAATATGTATCTTTTTGTACGTATGTATCATACGTTGTCATATGTAAGTATGTATATGTATTAATATGTACCTTGTATCTTCTAAAGATTTTATGGAAAAATTATCAGTTCACATACCCAAATATCTTATCAATCTCGGTGCTAAACTAGAGCTTTAATTAATCGCTTTGTACAGTACGAAGTAGGTGTATTTTTTAGAATAAAACATTCAAAAAAATTAAATAAATTAACTTAAAAAATTTGAAGGACAAATGATACAATTAAATAAAAATTATCTATTATATACTCTATTTACATTTTTCATAATCTAATACTGGGGCCTGTTGCCCGATGGTTTTCGATCATCAGGACTCGTATCACATGGATACGAGTCCAGGATGTGCCACGGATGTTTGTAGTGGTTCTGAATCCGCTTTAAACAGTAGGTTTCGGTCTAATATGACTACTACTGATACTACATCACTGTGCCTAGAGCTGAGTTGCCCTATACTGTGGGTGAGAAGTCTGATTGGGCTCTGTGATGCTCTACGGTCCTATGAGGCCGGGACCTACCATTTAAAGTGGATTCCGAACCACCACAAACATCCATGGCACCGCCGGGATTCGAACCCGAAACTTGTGGTACCGAGCGCCAGAGCCACTCGCCCATCTCGGCCCCCTGGTCTAATATGACTTTTGAGAAATTGAACGTAAGGCTGACAAGCCTTACTCAGTTACCTTTTGTCTCATAATATACCAGCAGGGAGACTGCCTTGGCTCGCAATGGGTCTGTTGCGCCGATGATGATGATCATGATAATTTTAATAATTAGCAAAATCTTGTGTTCATGATAAATTTTGTAATTAATATATACTCAGTTTACATTTATTTTTAACCACTTAGGTGTCTTCATTATCAGGATATTTTAAAGCAAAATAGTCTTCTTGCTTGGGACACTGTAGACAATTTTACATCACATCTAATACATTTTTCGCTTCCCATTACTAAGTTCACATTCAAAGAATGCAAAGTTATGCAAAGTATTCTTTTTAATTATAATAAATTCAAAATATTTTTTATTATAAATAATTAATTAATAATTATTACTTAAAATTATTATTACCCATAAAATATATGGATATTGTTGGTAGGAGCTGACTTTTTAGTTTTCTTGACCACTTCTTATTGGTTTATTTTTTAAAAAATTTCATCGTGTTTTTTTTAAACATTTTTTCATATAATATTTATTTAAATTTATCACGTGTTAATAATTATTTAATGAAATAATTAAATATTGTAAAATTGTGCAAAAAAAAAAAAAAAAATTATTGTAAAAGCAAAGATAATTTTGTCTCCAAATGAAAATAAAATTTTACATTAAAAGGAAATAATGTGGAATTCTGTAGCTTTATATTTCTTAAGATTGCACTGTTATGCTTTTTTGTTCTTACATTAAATTCTAAATTTTATGGGTAATCTGTATATTAATTAATAATCTGCATCTGTAGATTACATATATACAGGGTGATTATAATTAAAGTCCCACATTCAAAATGCTGTAAAAAAAAAAGAATCACCTTGTCACAGTGAGTTCACATTTGAACTGAAGATACTTGAAAAAGGGGGAAACGGTACGGCATCAAAAAAGTTCCAAAGTGTATTAATAGCACTGTAAGCGGCATAAAGAAAATGAATTCGGCTAACAGTGATATTTTGAATCGAAATGACAACGTATTTGGCATGAGTTGCATTTGAAACCAACTGTTGAAACCAACCAACTCAATGTGCTTGACACTTGCAATTAAACAATGCAGTTGGTTTAATGTGCTTGATTTTTCGGTTTTTGACGGAAAAAATGACATCCAAGTCGTTCAACAGTTGCGACACTGTGAGTGCAAAGCCCATCCACCACGGCAAGGTCATACCCAATTGGATGGGAGAAATCGGTGGAACTTTTGGAACTTTTTTGATGCCATACCGTTTCCCCTTCTTCCAGTATCTTCAGTTCAAATTTGAATTCAATATGACGAGCGTATCTTTTTTTACAGCATTTTCAAAAGTAGGACTTTTTTATAATCATATCATATATATATATATTTCACTCCAGATTGAGGTATTCAGACGTAAGCGATTTGTTTTAATTATTTTATGCAATTTTTAAACATTTATATTGTAAAAAGAATTTTCCTTTTTAGTTTTTGAACTAAAGCTAAGATGAGCTTTTCATATGTTTAATAAATGATAGAACACTGATTTAATACAATATATTTCTAATTATATATATTTTGGCTATGTAATTTATAGCATGTAAATTCAATTCATTTAAAGTAATATATCTAACACTGAAACGGAAATGCCAATTAAAATTTCAAGAACTTTGATTGAATTTGAATTTTTTTTTAAAATTTGTATTGTAAAAAAATTACCATTTTTAGTTTCTAAATTAAAGTTAAAATGAGACTTTGTGTTTAATAAATGGTATATCTCTGATTTAATATAATATATTTTGGCTATGTCATTTATTGCACGTAAATTCAATACATTTAAAGTAATATTATTAACACTGAAACGGAAATGAAAAGAAAATTTCGAGAAATTTGATTGAATTTAAGTTTAGAATTTCTTCCTCAGCAGTTCTTTGTTAACTCCGACAGCAGATTTTTCTGTTGAAAATCATTGAGAAGTTTAATTGAAAACTCAAACTCAACCTTTATTTAAGTTGATAACACATCCGGAAAACTTTTCCGGGAACAATCCGGTGACTGAAATGAATTCGTTTAATCAAGAGAGAATTTCGATTACTTACACAAGGCATTATCGTCAGTTCGAACTGAAGCTGGCAAACAGTAATAGCATCGGCGATTGGCATTAAAAAGAAGTCCCCACCCGGAGTAATCTGGCGAGCTCAACAGTCGATGTTACGTGGGGCTGGCTGATGGATGGCGGTAATTAAAGTGTGTCCGTAAATTATCGACATCTCGGTGGAATTCGGGGAATAAATCTGTTGGACGACTCCGAGTCTGATGTATGGGGCAATTTAACAATCATGGTTTGTCAACAAAGTGCATTATTGCAAGGTTTCTTTGACAATCAGGACTTCTTACGACCAAAGAAGTAAGTTTGTTGCAATTAATTATGTTTGTAATTAATGTGAATGTTATGAGATTAAAAATAAATAAATAAATTGTTATTTTCGATTGTCTAGCAATTTGAATTATAATTCGAACGCAGAAATTTAAACATCCATTTTAAACGTGGTAAGAAACGAATCGATTGCTTGTTATTGATGCTAGTCAGATATACGTGGCGTATGTCGTTTTGAAAGAATAGAGCGCAATAATTATCGTGGAGTTTTTCCATCTATTAATTATTTTTTAATATTATGCATTTTTTAAAATCTTGATGATTAAGAATTGAAATTAATTTTATTTTAAATAAAAACCTTTCTGAAATTATCTTTCTCTCATATAACGCCGCTCTGTTAGCGTTAATCTTATAGGATACAATTTATTACATTTAATTATTTTTATACTATTTAATATATTCAATTAACATACCGTAGCATTACTAACACTGAAAAGGAAATCCTTAAGAAATGCCAATTAAAATACATAGAATACTAAGAATATATTACATAAAATTTTATAGATTACAATTTATTATATTCAATTATTTTTATACTATTTATTTTCAATTAACTTGCCGTAATATTACTAACACTGAAACGGAAATATTCAAGAAATGCCAATTAAATATTTCTCGAGACATTTTGATTTAATTTAACTTTAGAATTACTTCATCAAACAGTCTCTGTTAACTCCGACAGCAGAGTTTTCTGTTGAAAAATCATTGAAAAGTTTAATTGAAAACTCAAACTCAACCTTTATTTATGTTGATAGCACATCCGGAAAACTTTTCCGGGAACAATCCGGTGACTCAAATGAATTCGTTTAATCAAAAGAGAATTTCAATTACTTACACAGAACATCATCTCCATTTCGAATCCGGCAAACAGTAACGGCATCGGCGATTGCCATTAAAAGAAGTCCTTACCCGGAGTAATCTGGCGAGCGCAACAATCGATATTACGTGGGGCTGGCTGATGGATGGTGGTAATTAAAGTGTGTCCGCAAATTATCGACATCTCAGAGGAATTCGAGGAATAAATCTGTTGGACGCCTCCGAGTCTGATGTATGAGGCAATTTACCAATCATGGCTTATCAACAAAGTTCATTATTGGAAAGTTTCTTTGACAATCGGGACTGTTCTGGATAATTCTTCCACCGCCCAAAGAGGTATGTTTGTTGCGATTAATTATGTTTGTAATTAATGTGAAAGGTTTGAATGCAAAAAATTAAAGTAATTAATTAATTTTTATTTTTCCGAATGCCTCTCAATTTGACCTAGAGTTTGACCTACGAAAGGTAAACATCCGTTTTAAAAGCGGAAGTCAGATATACGCGGCGCATGACTTTTTGAAAGAATAGAGAGCAATAATTTATCATGGAGTTTTCTTTTCATCAATTAATTATTTTCATGTTTTGTAATTTTAAATTCGTTGTTGTTGTTCTAATGCAGCTGACAATACCGGGAGAGTCCATCTTTATGCCACAAGCAAGGACTGCACCTCTGTTACACATACCCTGCCATTGCCTAACTTCAGAAAATAAAACTTATTAACTATTTTACACAAAGAATTAATCTCCTTTTTTTTTTTATTGGTAGCATGAAGTTCACCAGTAAAAGTATACTTTAATGTGAATAATTAAGTAATAGGTTGGATATATACTACTGCGTAAGTAATAAGAGATAACGATATGTTGTTGTTCTAATGCAGTTACAATACAGAGACAATTAATCTTTATGCCATAAGCAAGAGCTACATGGCTGTTACTCACTTAGCACTATCCAGGGGGGTACGCATAGCTTGAGGATAGGCTACGGACGCGAGTCACACTACTCAGACAACGCACTACGATCCTATTACTGGGACGTACTGTTTAAAGAGGAATCAGAACCACTCCAAACATCCATGTCACCGGCGGGTTTCGGAGCCCGAAACCTGTTGTACCGAGCACCAGAGTGCTAGCCACTCGGCCATCGGGCCCCTATACTTTTATTATCCAAATAATGCAATTTCAAAAATATAACAATGAAATTACTATTATTAAATTATGAAATTACTATTGAATTATAAATAAAATATAACAATGAAATTCCATGAACTATCTTGCTTCAAATGCAAATATGGATTATATGCATTTAACTAATATACTCTTGCTAAAAAGTATATATAAATATTATGTGTTCAGTTTTAGCGTAAATGAATAATGTACTTTCAGTTTTAAGCTATAAAAACGTGTTATCAACTCTAGTGATATGAATAATGTAAGTTCAGCTTCAAGTGTATATGTATAGCGAGTGTTCAGTTTAAATGCTTACGAGTAATGTGTGTGTTCAGTTTTAGTACACATGAATAATGTTTAGCTTCAAGTGTATATGAATAATGTGTGTTCATTTTTAGTGTATGCGAATAATGTGTGTTCATCTTTGTTTATGAATATTGTGTGTTCATCTTTGTTTATAAATATTGTGTGTTCATCTTTGTTTATAAATATTGTATGTTCATCTTTGTTTAGAAATATTAGGTGTTCAGGTTTAATACATTGAACGTTTCAGTTTCATTGCATTCATTGAATTCGTTTAATACATACGCTGAATTAAAACTGAACACAAATTAATTGAACACAGAGTTGAACACATTATTACACCTATACACTAAAACTGAACACTCATTATACAGAGACACTTGAAGCTAAACATACATTATTCATATCATTAGAGTTGAAGAACAAATAACATTCATATACACTAAAATAAACATACATTATTCCTATACACTAAAACTGAACACTCATTATACATATACACTAAAGCTGATCACAGACAGACTAAAACTGAACACTCATTATACATATACACTAAAGCTGATCACAGACTTGACGCTGAACACGAATTTTTAAGTACACTATAGCTGAACATACACGGAGATATTTTGTCTCTGCTAAACTCCTTTTTTTGAGTATTTTCTATTGTTTTCATTTATATTTATTTTTTGAAGTACTATATGAGTTAAATATTATACAAAAATTTTATAAAACTTCAATTATTAGAAATTTCACAATTAATTTTTTTTTTTTTCAATTTGTCTTTACACTTTTTAAAAACTCTGTATTACAAATTTCTTTCATACATCGATATTAGGTATTAAAATTCTTTTAGAAAATTAATGAATGACTCATAAAATACCTTATTTATTTACTAATATTGATGATTACTATATTGTACAATAAAACTAAAAAAATAATTTAAAAATGTACTTATGATAGAGAGACAAAAAAAAAAAAAAAACTTTTTCTATCTTCCAATTTTAGCACTTACTATGAATAAACTTTACACTTTTTAATGTTTACAAAATTAATTTTTAATATTTTAAATTGTTGATTTAATAAAAAAGGAGTAAATATTGTCCTACTACATTTGCTTACTCAACTTATCTGACGTTTTCATTTACAAAGGAAAAATGGGCTTTAATTTAATAAGTGTTTTCAGTTGATTTTTATGTACTATAAAAACAAATGCTTGCAATGATTTTTTTTCACGTGTAATTACATATTTTTTATTTAATTCAAGGATTTTTTGCAATTTAAAAGAGAAAAAAATGAGATTCTTTTTTATGTTAGTCTAAGAAAACAAGAAATTTTATTAGTTTAATATCATTATTATTATTAAAGTTTTTTTTTAAATATTTTTTTTAAGTAACTTCAAAGTAAAATATTCTTCTTTCCATTTTTTTTTCTAGGCCCTTTCAGTATAAATAATTTATTTTTCAATTACCAGTTTTTCACTTTTTTTTATTGTGTGTAATAATAAAAGGTCATTTGCTTTTTTATTATGTGTAATAATAAAAGGTCATTTGCTTTTGTTTGTAGAAATTTAAGAATGTGTTTGACAAGTACAAACTAATTTCGAAAAGTCCACATAAAATAATTATTTTATTCACACTTAATTATTTGGAAAAACTTCTAAGTCAATGTGTGTCAATTTACCCATGTTTTTTTTGTATGACAAAAAATAATATTTCATTAATCTTTAAGAATTTCAGAAATATTTTCATTATTTTCACATTTAATAACAGTAAACCTTTCAAATAATAATTATGGCAACTACATCAAACTAATGCAAATATTTTTATTCTTTTAACTCTACGTTTCTCAAATATAAAGTAAAGTTATAGTTAAAGATAATGCCTAATAAAATGTTCTTGACTTTGTCATTAGGATATTTTTAAAAGATGCTTTCGTAGATGTTTAATTATATTAAACATTTGCTATTATTTAAACTAATTTTTAAATGTCGTTTTTTTAAAAAAAAAAAATACAGATTTTCCTACTATACTTTTAAAGTTAAAAACCAACTTTGACAGATTTTTATGAAGAATGGACTTCATAAAAGGGTTTTAAAGCAATTAAATTTAAAAAATCTGTTTACAAATTTATAACAGTATGCTTTTAACCAATTAAATATTATGAAGTATTTTGAATTTTTTTCTGAAATTTGATGTATTAATTCTGAATAATTATATAATTATAATTTTTTATTTGATGTTTGTTTTTATAGTCTGTAATATTTTTTTTTTTTTTTCTGCATAATCTTATGTATATTTTGTCTTCAGTGTATTACACCGACAAAAGAAAAAAAGTGAATTTTAAAGATGTTTTAAATTTTAAAGATATTTCTTATATTTAAAATCTCCTTTTTTTCACAAAATACAGATTTTCCTACTATACTTTTAAGGTTAAAAACCATCGTTTATTGACATCCAATCTTCATAAAAAGTCCATTAAAATTTAATTGGTTTAAAACAATCCTCTGAAATATTTTGTAGTTTTGTTCCTGAAATATTTTGTATTTTTCTGAATAATTATATATGTATTTTTTTGTTGTTTGTTAGAGTACACAATCAATATATTATATATTACAATACAATATAGACATTTACAATACAATATATATATTACAATACAATATATTACCCAATCAAAGGAAAAAAATGAATTATAAAAACATTTTTCATTATTTAAGGTATTTCTTATATTTTTTGATATTCTTATTTTCCTTTTGAATATTTAATAGTTTTTTTAAATATAATTCACAGTTTTTTTTTTTTAACAACACTGTATGTTAAAAATTCCAATAAACTTATTTAAAACAAATAAAAAAGGTTGTGATAAAATTCGAAACTATAAGATTTTATTTTCATCTGATAGATATAAACCACACTTATAAATAAAAGAATTTGTTAGGGTCCCATTTTATTCTTGCGAAGCCCTACTCGTTCAATCGAAGCTCATTCGTAAGCACCACGGCGGAGTTTCTCTAAAAGTAAACAACAAGAGCAGCAAAAACAACTCGAACCCAACATTACGTCTACAAAGGCGGAGAAGTTTCTCTGCGGGGGTTTTAACGAATTCGATAACTAAGCTGACATATCTGACGTGTGTATAAAACACGATTTTTGCAACTTTGCTTTCTAATTTTATACTGTTTCCGATTTGGAAGGAGCCTTTGATGCCAACTTTAACAAGTTCTATCTTTCCGCGAAACGATTTTTCCCCTCTTTCTCTTGCGAGAGTGTATTTATCGGCAAGATAGAAAATATTTTCTTCTTTGATGCCTCGAATTCAATAAAATAAAAAGTTCTTAAAATGTCAGCTAAATGTGTGTTACATCGAAACATAGCTTCTGGAGTAAATCAATGTTTAAAATAATAATTTAGCTGTATTGAGTTTTAGGAAAAAAGGTTTATAAAACATTAATTGTGATACATCTTTACCAAATATATTTTCAAAACATATTTTAAAAAACAAGTATTATTCGTAAAAAACTTTTCAAAAGAGATGTGTATTTTTAAACCCATTATTGCAGAGAATGTGAAGAATGTTTGAAGAAGATATCTGAAAAAAAAAAATTTTAATTAAATATTTTACTTGTACTGCAGAACTTTTTACATTAAATATTGAAATATTTATGTTTGGCAGTTATATTTAAATAAAACCAGACAGTTATTAATGATTTATACTAGAACCAAGTTAGAAAACACAAAAAAAAAATTTTTAACAGTTTTGAAACTTAAATGCAAATTTTAAATTTCTCAAAAACGTTTCAGCAATAAATATATTTAAAAATATGTAAATAGTATTTAGGGGAATCAAAATACCTCAAATAAATTTAAAAATTAAATATTTCCTATTAATAAAAATTAGCCAATAAAAAATGTTTTTAATAAGTTTGGTCTTTTAAGTTTATTCTATCTGTGAAGTTTAAATAAATTGTAAAACTCTTACACACTACTTAAGAATCTTCCTTTCACTTCATTAAAGTGAAAATAAGCAAAAATCAATTTTTGATCCTGATTTGTAGAGCATATAGTAAATACTGTATTAGTAAAAACTGTGTGAATTAGCATATAGTAAAAACTGTAAACGTATATACTGTAAACAAGTAATATAAAAACAAATTTTTAAAGTCAATTCCTTTTTTTTTCACTCTATTACAGAAAGTCCTTTGTAAATAATTTTCATTCATTTTTTTAAGTTTATCTTTCACCATCTATGGGTAGATATATGCAACGTAAATCTAAAAAAAAATATAGTTATTAAATTAAATAACTTAATTTAATTTTTTTTAATGATTGAATTAATACAGTTTTTTTCAAAAGTCATTAAGACTATTAACATCAAATGCCATCAAATACATCAATATAAGTTTAAAAAAATGTATTTGAACTCGAGTGGATGAATAAAAAGTATTTTATGAACGATTGAAAATGTGAAAAAGATATATATAGGGAGAGTGTGAGATAACAGAAGGAATTGAAAAAGGTGATGAAAATTGTAATCATATAAAAAATTTTGACTTAAATGTTTTCGATATGATTTTACTTGAAGAAAAAGGTTTTTCAGTTCAAATTTTTTTTTTATGCGTTTTTGGGAAAATGAATTAATTTTTGTAAAGTGTAACAGAATTACAGTTCGACTCGATTGTGGGGGAAAAGACACGAATCGATTACCTGTCAAAGTTGCATAAGCAGCACAAAGCAATTTCAGTAAAAAAACTTCAATAGTTATTGTAAAAAAAAAAATATTTAATTTTCTTTTATTATCGCGTAATTTTAAATTTTAAATATTAAAATTGAAATTTTTTATTGTAATTAAATATTCTCCAAAAATATCTTTCTGTCCTATCACACCGCTACGTTTGATTTCATCGTATTAGGCCGCTTGCCAAAATCTCCACGTAATCAGTGGTAAAATTATCGTTTATTCAAGTTCATCTATGTAGCAAATTCATCTTTACTTAGGAGGAATCATGAAGAACCTACTACAAATTTATTTCGTAGGTTATTAAAGAAAATCTTATTTTATTTTGTATATGTGTTGGTCTACTAAAACTTATAAATAATTTATTCATAAGGATATAATTAGCAATGAATAATTTAGTTTAATGATCAAAAGTTTATCATTAAAATATTCTTTTTTTTGAAAGTTTTTTCTTCCTTAACCACAGGCAATCTGCTCCAAGACTAGTATAGTAGAGGCCTCAAATAATAATAATAATATAACCAAATTCCTTACACGTAAATCGGTAATATGCCAGAAAAGTATATAAAGGAATTAAAATTAATAATAAAATAATCCTAAATATGAAATAAAGAAAAAAAAGTATCGCATAAAGCTTACATAGAAAAATAATTTAGAATGAAGCAAAAATACAACTTCAATATCAGGATAAACACTAGAAATATATAAAAGTGATCGTTAATCATGTTGACAGGAATTCACAAATTCTACAAAAGCTAAACAAAGGTTTATTTTCAAAAATATCATCTGTAAAGCAAATCAGTATTTCTTTAGAATTTGGAGATTTATCTGAATAATACTAAATTATTTTTGACACCTATACATTAAAATTTGATACATTCACATTTGGTACCTTTTTAATAACTATCAAAATAAAATGTTCAATACTTTTAAATTATATATTTACATTGTTTTTTTTTCTCTAAAAATGATGAACAAAATATTAACATATATAATATTCTTTTTCAAATCCTTTTTATTTTAGAAACCTAGTGGCTGTTTTGTACTTGAGGTTCAAATCCTGACAGTAGCATGGAAATTTGTTAGTGGCACGGAATCAACTTTAAACTGTAGTGTCCCGGTTTGATTGCCTTCGTGTGCACAAAATAACCGTAGAGCGACAACCAAACCTTCTTATTTTACAGTCTTTATTTAATCAATAAAAAATGAATACATAGTGCTTTCGTAAGGTTGTGTTAACTTGCTTCAAATCGATTTAGGAGTCAAATAATAGAATATCAAAGTTTTTTTTTAGTATGGTTATTTTTAACAATAAAAAGTGTTTTTCCTGCTTTTAAAGTCATTAAAATCCTTTTTAAGCTTTCGTAATGGATAAGCATATACTTTAAACCGAATTTAGGAAAAGTACCAAATTTAAATAGTCGATATTGATTAGAATAAAAACATTGAAAAAGTCTTGACACAAGGAGAAATATTGAATCATTTTTAAATATCAGCCATTTTATGTTAACCCAATTGTTTACCTACAAATACCTACCTGTTAATAATTTGTTTATAAAAAACAGCTAATTTGTGAGTAAATAAGCAATTAAATCCAGTGGGAGTTAATGATCTTGATTAGATGGTATCAATAGGAAGATCTTGCCATGTGGAAGAAAACATGTTCGTGTTATTGAAATTGAGCATTTTTAAAATATCGGGAAGTTTATGTTAACATAGTCGTTTATTTACATGTCAAAGTAAGGTATTGATTCTGTTTATGCGGAAGAAGGAAAAAAAGGATCCGAATCTAGTGTTTATTGAGTTTGACTAGTTGATATGGGTAGGAGAGTCTTGTTAGAGGGAAAAAACATGTTCAATATATCAGAATTGAACATTTTTGAAAGAATAGATATTTTCATGCTACTTCAGTTTTTAACTTACGTTTATAAAAATAGCATACGTGCGTATAAAACTTGACGTTGAAAAAGGCGGGAGTGTAGCAAAACTTGCATACATTCAAACTGAATGCTGTGAATGCAGCATGAATTCAGTATCCAAATAGTTCTTGACTAAATGGATATATCTTAACGGCTGAATCAAAATTGCTTTCAGAAAATTGTAAATATTATTGTAAATATTCTTTATTACTTTTAACATAAAAGAAATATTTAAAATAACCTCTATATTCTTTAACATAAACGATTTTTTTAATTATGAAAATCGTGGTTTGAACTTTGTAGGTTACCTTAATACTTTCGCTGCCGATCTTGCACCAGCGCGTGATGAGGAGTAAAGTAGCCGATCACGCCTTTGAGCGGAAAAAGTAAGTGATTTTGTTTCCGCTTAAATCGGCAATATACGCTAGGTGTGCCTGCTTGTATAAGCATTGAGTAAAGGTTAGAAACTACTTTTATGTACAGCTTTTTTTTACAGCTATGAAGAATTCATTCCTCCCCAAGATTTGCAGCAATAATATCATTGTAACTAGCTTATAATAATTCATTCATATTAAATATTTGCTAGTGTTTTAAAGAATCCTACAAAAAAATTTGTTGCAAGTTTCACTGTTTGGTTTCATTTTTACACATCACACGCCAGGGAGTAATGTGGCAGTTAGAAAATAATTTTATCTCTTGCTCCTATTACGCTCTGGTGCGTAATCTAACTATTCTATCAGGAAAGCCCCAGACTTAGTAATCCCTATGATATAAACATAATGACTATTCATTGTAATCAGTATGGGAAAACCTTGAGGCCTGGTGGATGTATCCCAGGCTTGTGAGGGGGTTGGAATCCACATTAAACTGTAGGTCCTGGTCGGTTTAGCCCAGGTATGCCCAAGATGACCGTAGAGCGACAAACCAAATCTAAATCTAATCTGGGAGAACCCCATTTATTTCTATGGGCAACAAATATGAACATATCCTCACTTGACCGGCAGTGGAAGTCTTTAAGTCCTTTTTTACTACAAAAGGTTCAGTAACATGAATAATATAAAAATATGTTCTTCACTACATACTTATAGTCGTGAATATCTATATTATGAATAAACATTAGGAGGAAATAGCATAATACAGTACAATAAATTCGTAATAGGAGGAAACAACATAATACAGTACAGTGGGACAAAAAAAAAAAAAAAAAAATTTTTGTAACAATTATTAGATATTCACATAAGTGGTATCGTTAGAAATGGCTTAAAGGGGAGCTAACTTACGGTGTAATGCAGTTGATTAAAAAAAAATTAATTAACAGCTAATTCGAAATTTTCCCATTATTAAAACCGAGATTTTCGGCGCAATCGATTCAAAATGAGGAAATTATTACATGTGTAATCATGCTTCCTCTTACATTCTGGCAAGAAGGACCATTGCTGCTTTCAGGAGGAATGGTCAGCTCTAGACTCTCACCCGAAATGAATTACCTACCAAGCCTGCTCTCCCACTGAGAAAATTTAGTTGGCCTACAGACTCTCACCCGGAGGCAAAGTATATTTCGCGCATCCTGCGAGAAGCCAAGTTTCAGGTTTTCGGCTTAGAAGTAGAGTCCTTCCACGGATCTATAATTATTTGTCTTTAAAAGTGTTAAATATTGTATGTCTCTCATTGTATTAAATATGTCTCTCATAGTGTTAAATATTGTATGTTCTCTCATTATGTTAAATATTGTATGTTCTCTCATTATGTTAAATATTGTATGTTCTCTCATTATGTTAAATATTGTATGTCGTTAATTGTATGTGTGTGGTGTTTGTGCATGTATAAATTAAACTGTGACTTTTCCAACCCGTTCTTCAAGAATCTCAACTCAGCCAAACCCATTTACAATCTGGTTGAAAACCTGCACACTGCACATGTTAATTTTTGGTTAAAAGTTATGGATATATTGAGTTTTAAAAAAAAATAAATTTTCGCTTAATGAAAGATATTTCGCATTCAAAATAATATATACATATATATATATATATGTATTTGAATTTTTGCACAAATCGTAATAAATATTTTTACAAAATTAAAAACATAAATCTAAACAAATTTTTTTTGCAATATGTTTAAAACATTAAATATCGTTATGAAAAAAAAAAATGAATTTTAACATACCAAAATATTTATAGTGTAAGCTTTCTTAAGTCGCCAACCCCTATGATATTTTTTTTTTTTTTTTCAAATTATTACGAAACATTTAATATATATTCAAAGAAATATCAATTAGGGACCTGAATCCAAACTAAAATTGCATCTATATTATAGGTCCATTTTTGCGCAAACGAAATACACATTTCAGTCACATTAATGTGATCACCTATCAAAGCCAGGATAACAACCTTTGGTAGCCAAAGCCACGTTTCGCCCCGTTTCTGCATTACGCCAATGATTGAAATGCTTTCCGATGCCCTAGGACATCCTTTATATATACTCCACTGCAATGTGCTGCCACCTGCCTTTTGTGATGGGTTATTTCCCATTGACGTCGAAAGTAGATGGTGGTCACATTAATGTGACTGGACAGTGTATATATAATTGATAACAATTGATAAATAGATAAATTTGATTAAAAATAGATAAATTTGGTTGAAAGATTAAACAATTGATAAATTTTTGCTTCTTCTATATTCTACACCACGGCACTTAGCTAAATTTCCGGACAGTGGTTATGGGCCCAGACAGCTCGGTAAAGTAGAGCAGTTGGATTATGAAGCATAATTTGATATTTGCGAGTGTCGGAAAATTTAGCTAAGTGCCCTGGTGTAGAATATAGAAGAAGCAAAATTCCTGACATTTTAATTAATTTAAGAAAGTAAATGTTTTCAATTCCTTCTATTAGCTCCCACTCTCCCTCTATATATCTTGTTCACATTTTCAATAGTTCATAAAATACTCTTTATTCATCCACTCAAGTTCAAATACATTTTTTTGAACTTATAGTGGATAACACTTGAGGTGAATACAGTTTTTTCAAATATCAATTCAGTAATTAAATTTAATTCATTCATTTTAGTTTTTTTTTTAGATTTAAATTGCATGTATCTACCCATAGAGGGCGCCAGATAAACCTAAAAAAAAATGAATGAAAATTATTTATAAAGGACTTTCTGCAATACAGTGAAAAAAAAGTAGCAATTCACTTTAAATTTCTTTTTTATATTACTTGTTTATTGTGTATATACAAAATAAAAGGTAAAACATACAAAACCAAATTTTGGTTTTAAATTAAATATGATTAAATCATGTCGGCCATCAAGCTGACAATACTTGATGGGTTATCCATTCATACATCCGCGCCCGACGTCACGACCCATTACATGCCTTCGGTATATGACGACGGACTGGGATGTAAAAACGCAAGTGAAATATTTGCATGATTTCCAATACTTTGGCAACGATAATGCTGATTTGCGTCGCAGAAAACGAAAAATTAACAAAGAACAAAGCTGAATTCGTTTAACGTTTAAGATTTTAATTGAATTTCTTATGCTCTTAACTAGATTTTCTCGTTTAAAAATATTTAATGTGTATATATTTTTAAATTTGTTCTATATGTTTCTGAACCAAAAGTTATCATAATTTTACTTTATAAAATATTAATAAGTAAAAAAGCAAAAAAAAAAAAAAAAAAACACATTTTTAATGTGTATATTTTGTGCTTAAAATAATTAATCACTTGATTTACTAACGCTATTAGAATAATATTTTTTTTTCTTAAACTGAATCTTTTTTAATTTAATATAAAATGGGTTGCATTTATAATATGAAAATATAATAAATACTTATAATTAATTTTTAAACAATTTTCATGAAATACATTTTATTCATCCACTCGAGTTCGAATATATTTTTTGGGAACTTGTAGTGGATGACACTGGATGTGAATACAGTTTTTCAAATATTCATTCAGTAATTAAATTTAATTCTTCATTTTAGTTTCTTTTAAATTTAAGTTGCACATATCTACCAATAGATGACGCCCGATAAACTTAAAAAAAATGAATGAAAATTATTTGTAAACTTTTCTGCAATACAGTGAAAAAAAAATTAGGAATTGACTTACAATTTTTTACTTGTTTTTTCTGAAGCTTATGGATTACTTTACAATTAACATACCAGTTTAGTGAAGCAATTTTGCTCACTGATGACCTCTCAACTTGGAACAAATATCCCTAGAGCTCTAAACAACTCACTTCCTGATTTTTCGCTAAAATCTTATATACAGTCTTTACAGTTTACGGATTTATTCTATTTACCGCCATCGAGAATATTTACATGCTTTCAAACATGCTGTGCATCTAAAATTTTATTTTTTACTATAAAATATATATTTCATGTTTTATTTTTATTTTTAAGTATATTTTGTATATATATTTTGAAATATAATATTTTATTGATATATATATATATATATATATATATATATATATAATAAATAAATATATATATATATATATATTTTGTTGAATCACTAAATATTGAAAAAATATTAATTAAAATATTCTTCCTTTTTATGTGTAAAATATTGTGAAAATATATTAATGCTTAATTAAGGTTACATTAAAATAATTCTGAAAATATGATTTTTATCACATATCATTATCACATATCACACTCATATTGGAGTAGGGCCTACGGTTTTAGGTGGATTCTGTATCATTACAGGCATCCATGACACCAAGAGCCAGTCCTCTAGTCACTCTATCATCTGGCCTCAATCATTAAACGAGAAATACGAAAAAAGAGAATATAACGTGAATATAATATAAATATAAATAAATAAATGCTTATTGAGACTAAAATATAAAATAATAAATAAAATTTAAAAAAAAAAAATACGAGTGAATAAGCACAATAAAATTTTTAATGAAATGTGTGAACATCATAAGAACAAACTATAGAAGTTACTAAGAATATTTTGAAAGAATAAAACATAAAATAACTGCAACGTTATTTAAAATAGAAGGTCTATTTATACAATAACCTAATAAATATTTGATAAATTTTTATAAGAAATTAATTAATAAGTACTTTCATTCCTTGTTATAATAAGGAGTTAATAGATAGTGAATTACTTATAAATTGATTTCAAATTATAAAAAATCAGTTAAAAAAAAAAAGACACCAACTAATAATTATATAAAAATTTCAAATATTACTGTCAAATTCTTTCATTATATTCCAATTTAACTGTCTTTGTCAATTTCACTTATCACAATTTTCCTAATTAAATTATTTTTAATTGAAAACTGAAAATTATCTTATTAAAAGAATTAAAAAGATAAATAATTAATCTTTTATACAATTCCTTTCTGAAAAGTTTAAAAAAAAAACCTTCGGCCAAGATTCTCATAATTTTTTTATTTTAAACAGGTTTTTTTCAATTTTATTCTTGCAAAAAAAAAAAAATCCTTTCACTTTTATCAATTAGCTGTAATTAGCCAGTGCCAAAAAAGAAAGCTACGCCAACTGCTATTGGTCGGAATACACAAATTAAAAAAAAATTACTTGATAGAGTCGTTTTGAATTAAAACTCAATAGCAATCGTCATTGATGTCATTGGTTCAGAAAATTTAAGACACCTACAAAAAAAATGTGACGCAATGTTAAAGTGCGGTCTCCTAAACATTTTAACCATTCACCTCTCAAAGCAGGTGTTATTAAAAATTGTATCAAATGGCATAGTTGCAATAAAATAATAAAGGCACGTTATTATTATTTAAATAAACAATTTAAATTTTTTTAATGTTTACAACCTTTTTTCAATGAAATCAAACAAATTTTTCTTGCTTTTTCTGACAATAATGCGGTAACATAGTATTATTCAATTAATGAATGAAATTATTGTAATTTTAAAGACCCCTTTCCCGTAACTTTAAAAGTTAATAATTTTGGCACAAGAATAGGTGGATATACTATTCGTGACACACTAAATGAACTGCTGTAAAATTCCTTGTTTCCGTATAGGAAAAATTTTCGAGTTAACTATAAATTAGCCCTGTTAATCAATTGAATTGCACCCTATGTTAGTCCCCCTTCCAGCCATTTCTAATGAGACCACTTACATGAAGAATCTCATGACAATTACAAAAGATGTAAAAGGTGTCCTATTTCTTTCTTCTTATATCACATTTGCTCTTAATCCTTTCAGAATTGTTGCTGCTGGCAATACAGAGACAGGTTATCTTTATGTCATAAGCAAGGGGCTGCATCGCTGTGATTCATTGAGCACTGCCCAGGGGGAACATGTAGCTTGAAGATAGGCTAAGGACGCGAGTTACACTATTCCCACAATGCTCTACGATCCTATTAAATCGGTACCTGCGACTTAAAGTGGATTCCGAACACACTGCAAACATACTACGAGATTCGAACCCGAAATTTGAGGTACCGAGTGCCAGAACGCTAGCCACTCGCCCATCATGCCCCCTCTTTCAGAACTAAACTACATACTTCGTATATCAAACGACTTTTACAAAAGAAATAAAGGAAAAGGCCATTCCTATTTCAAAAAAATCCTTTTGTATTCCATTTTTATAGCTGTCGTAGTATTAATATGCACAAATACAACAGCAGTTAGTGGAAAAATTTACATGTAGAAAAATAACTAATTTTTAATTTTCTCTCTTCTGTGCCTTTTTCCTACTTTGGTCTGGTGAAGAATCATCTAACTAGACAGAATCTACTAAAACTCCATCAAAGAATTACTCTTCTGGATTGTTCGGGTAATGCGACATTGTCTGGCCACTCAGACAATGTCGCATTTTGTCCTCTGGTCATTTCAGGCAATTCTGATACAGTTTGTTTAGGTGGGTGTTTTTCCTATCGTGATGAGTTTAATGGAAAAAGAATTGGTTTTAGTTCTAGCTTTTTTTTTCTTCTTCAAAATGAAAGCTTTGTAGTGTCAGGGGAAAACACCAGTTGTGATAAATTTCGTCAAACTGTCTAAGTGGTTCTAAGTGTCTATCTGTGATTCAATATTTTTCACACCATTTTCGCGTTCTTCCAAGAAAGTTTTAAGATCGTTATATTGAAAAGTATTTCTTTCGAATAATATAAACGAATTTATAAGGTAAAAAATTTTCGTTTTATTAAATTATAGTGCATTTAAAAGATATTTATTGCCAGAATTTCTAACGATTACTCTATCGGACAATATTCAAGCGATGACACGAATAGAAAATCACCCGACTTATTTGTCACCAGAAAGTAACAAGCATTATGAAACAAACAAATTAATCTTCTATTTTAAAAGATGTTTTCAAAAATCTTTAGTGCTTTCTAAATTATCCGGAGAAATAAGAAAATAGTGAGTTATTTTTTATTTCCAATGGCAAGGCAATGCAAAAAAGGGAGAAAGTACAGAGTAAAAAACAAAAAAAGTACACAAAAGGGTTCAACAAACTGGACCGAAGTCATTGCCTTAGAGTTCTCTAGCTTGTCAGTATCTTCGCCATCTAGATTCCCCACGAAGTGCCAAGCAATGATGCAGATGAATACGGCTGATTAGTTCTTGCCAAATTACAAAGAGGACAATTTATTTGGTTGGGCGAGAATTCCAATGCGATGCAGATATTCATTAGATCAGTTCTTTTTGATTGAGACAAGTCACCAGCATTCCATTGCAATACATGCAGGTCAACCGGATGATAATGCAAAAAACTGTAGACCACTTAGCAATATGAAAGTATAGAAAGATTCTTCTTAGACCGTATAGAAAGTTATCCAGAGTGCACCACTAAGAGGTACATCTGCATTGCACCCCCGTATTAAAATTAATGACCCATAACTTGTGACCACTTACAGAGATCCCTTGCTATATTTAATAAGTGCACTACATATAAGAATTAAAGGAAAAATGATTAATATGTTTCTCTGAAAATATTCCAATTACACAGTACATTCACATTAATGTGACCGACTGTCAAAAGCCGGAATATACACTCTTGTATATTCTGGCTTTAAGTGGAGTGGAATGTGGTATTATTCTTTCTATACACTAAACTGCAATGTGCTGCCACCTGCCTTTGTGATGGGTTGTTTCCCGCTCATATCGAAAGGGGGTGGTAAATGTCTTGACTGGACTGTGTGTTATTTGCATGTCATACACTAAAGGTGTCTTGCAATAATAATAATTCAATTAATATACGGTAATTTACACTCTGATTAATGCTAATTTATATAAATACAAAAGCTATTAGAGAAAAATACATACATTAGTTATAATTAAAAAAATTATATTTTTCTATCCTTGAATCTGGTTGAATATCACCTGATTAGACAATCACTAAAAATCTGTTCCAAAGAACTTTTCTTCTGTCTTCTCCTCAAATTCTTCGAAATGGGACATTGTCTGATATTTCTGACAGTACCTATTTAAGTTTTGGTGGTGTCCTACTTCTCTTCAGAACCTTTGTCATCCAATAGTAAAAGGCTACTAGCTTTAAGAGGATATATAACAAGCTGAATTTATTCTAAAGCTAACATATAAAAATCATGCAGAATGGAGTATTTTTTTACATTAAATTAAATCTAAGTAAAAATGAAAACTAAATTATGTAGTTTTATAGAATTTTTTTACTAATTATAAATGTCTTTTGGTAATTCTATCGTAGAGTATATGCTTCGCAGTGTTTGGAATAGATAATCAATGCAATGGATTATCCTTTGCGTCTATTATTATGTTTATAACTGAAGATACGAACTCAAGTTACTTGAAGAAGAGGGAAAAGGTATGGCACCAAAAAAAAAAAAAGTTCCACTGATTGTTCCCATCCAATTTTGTATGACCTTTCCGTGATGGATGGGCTTTCCACTCACAGTGCCATAACTGTTGAATGACTTGGAAGTCAACTTTTCCGTCAAAAAAAATAGAAAATGTAAGGAAGGGCATTGAACAAGCACATTGACACAGTTAATTTTCAACTCCTGCTAAATACGTTGTCATTTTGATACAAACTATCACTGGCAGCCGAATTCCACTTTCTTTAGACCCCTTACAGCACCATTTATTCATATACTTTGGAATTTTTTAAAACCTTACCGTTTCCCCCTTCTTCAAGTACCTTCAGTTCAAATTTGAACTCCTTGGGAGTCATGGCTCTTTTACAGCAATTTGAATGTGGGAGAATTATAATAACCTTGCATATATATATATATATATTCATTTCGACTTCTATAGGATTCTTTGGATATTTTTTCCTTTGGAGAAGAAGACACTCCCTTATTTTACTGAAATATAAAGTATTCCTTTTTTCTGCATAAAAAATTAACGTGAGTGACTATTTATATCTGTTCTATTAGATTACACATTATCCTTACCGTCTGACCTTTTCAAGACGGCCTTTTTTTTCATGTGAGAAATGCAGTCGGAGCAAATTCTTAAGCCTGAATATCCTAATAGTTTTCTTGCAATTAAAAAAGACAAAAAAAAGAAATAAAAAAGAAGGGAGAAAAAATACCCTGGGCTTTACCCAGATCCGTAATCTAATAAAATGCAGTGCTCAGACTCTTTGTAATCCAATTTAGTACCCGGATCTGACTCACGACAAAATGGTATTAATTAATCCCAACAACAGGACCTTGTTTTGTAAATAAAAAGAAAGATATTCTTGACATAAAAAGACAAAGCACCGAATTTCTATATTTCTACAACAAGGATTCTAAGAAAAGAAGTTAAAAGATTTTACTCGATAATGGTGTTTGAATTGGTTTTCAAGATTCTCAAGATTGGATATCGATTTCGATTTTTATTTAAACTATAAATATGTTTCTGTCGAAATAAATGTAGTCCTTTAATAAATAACTAATTCAATATACAACCTATAAGAAGATAATGCTACATGAAAAGATATTTTGTAACGAACATTGGTAAATAGACTGGGAATGCATAGATATTTTTTTTTTTTTGTTCAAATGCAGTTGGCAAACACTTAGACAATTGTCTTCAAGCGCTGCACCGACGTTACTCACTTATTACTACCCAGGGGGGCGCATGTAACTTGAAAATAGTTACGGACGCGGGTAACAATGCCCCCGCAGAGCTCTGATCATGTTAGATCGAGATGTAAGGTTTTAAGTGGATTCCGAACCACTACAAACATCCATGGCACTGTCGGTACACGAACCCGTAACACCGAGCGCCAGGGCGATAGCCACTCGGCCATTCAGGCCCTGTGCATAGATATAATAAATAGAAGCTTACATAGTAATGCACATAGTCCGGCATATTCGGCAACCGTCGTCGCTACGGATTGTGGATTTTTTTTTTGATTATCAGACGCCAGTATAGTTTTAACGGGAATACCAAAGCTAAAGATAAATCATTTTACGTACAAATTATCTCTTTGCATATTTGATGTGTTTTTATGCACATTCTGTATGTGTAGACAATAACAATATTCTGCATCTGTGATTATATATTTTGTTATTCTAGCATTGTATTAGATGTGTCGTCGTTTGGGTGTGGTCAAAACGTGTCCCAAGTACAGTAACACATTTATTTTGTATACGCACACAGGTACGACATTAATGCCACAATGAACTCTAAATATTATTTAACACACACATGTAACGTATTTAACGATATACACTAAAATATGAGTGGAAGATTTCCACTTCCTAACTCCGGATGAGAGATTGTTATTTTGCTCTAGTAGCGCCTTGCGTCTTCTCGAGCGACAGGTTCGATGCCAACTAAACTTCTCACCAGGAAGCTACTATGGGCGTTCTTGCAGTGCGCAGGAAGAACACGGTTACACGTGGAACCGCGGTTACATCCTTATAGAAAATAAAATTCATACATTGAATACTAATTGAATTGAATTGAAAATTTTGTATTGATAAAAGAAGCAGTGCAAAAGAAAAATTAATATTGTGCAATGATAGTTAAAACAAAATTGTGACAAGTTACTCAGCAATACGTAACT